>BLSH010229953.1:135638-156659 GCA_018402905.1 Glandirana rugosa
AATGGATAAATCCTATTGTATTAGTACATAGTATAGGTACAAACTCAAACGTAATTAAAAATATCCCTTATTTAATAGAATAAAAAGGGGGTCCCTGTCAAACATTCCTTAACTATATGTAAAGAACCATATAAGTAGATGACTGTTAAACAACCCATATAACTATATATATATATATGTCCCTCACGTCTTAATAATCCGTTCAACATAAAAACTCCTTATTAAAATAATAACTTGTTGTTGGTACAAGAGTTACTAAGGTTTTTGAGTAATTATAGTTTCGACTTATAAAAACCTTCATCAAAAATCAAACAAAAATCAACATCGATAAAATCCTCCTATAGACATGAGTTTTTGGAATCATTGAGAACATGGTTGTTGTTCAATAATAAAATTATTCCTCAAAAATACAACTTGCCTAATAATTCTGCACTCCCTGTATATATATATATATCAATATACCCAACAAATTGTCAGTAGATGAATATACCAAGAAATGTATATCAATTCCTTACAAACTGTCCCTGGGGGAAAAATAAGATAATTTATTCCCTATAAAAATTAATGCAAACTCAAACATGGATATGATACATGATTATGTTATCCTAAATAGGTAAATTGTTTTTTTTTTTTTTAAATTGGTCAGATCTAACCAGTCTTATGTATTGTCCTACCATTACGATATGAGGGAAAAGGGGGATTTTTAAACTGAGGAATTTGAGGAAATTTTTCTTTTAATATGTGCCAATGTTTTTTTTAAAAACTTACTAAACTTCCCCTTGCTAGACACTTTGTGGAAATGGGACACACGGCTCACAACTTAGATATATGGTAATTGATGCAGTCCCTATAAATAGACGAGGAGGAGATAGAGAATTAAGGTTAAGAAAATTGGAAGTACAATGGATAAACAGCCTCAGTATGTTACAACCTAGGGGCTTAAACTCTGACTTTGATTTGCATTTATCTTATAGAGGGACATTTTGTAAGGAACCTATATACATTTCTTGGTATAGTCATCTATTGACACTTTATTGGGCATATTGATGTGTATATATATATATATATACACAGTAGATATATATATATTATATATATATATATATATATATATATATATATATATATATATATATATATCTACTGTATATATATATATATATATATATATATATACACACACAGTTAGGTCCATATATATTTGGACACAGGCACAATTTTAGTTTTTTCACCAAAACGTATTCAAGCTATAGTTATATAATGGATATGGGCTGAAAGTTCACACCCTCAGGTTTAATTTGAGGGTATGTACATCCAAATCGGAGGAAGGGTTTAGGAATTCCAGCTCTTACGAATAGCCAACCCCCTTTTTCAAGAGACCAAAAGTAATTGGACAATAGAATCAAAAGCTGTTTCATGGCCAGATGTGGGCTACTCCTTCATTATTTCCTCATCAATTAAGCAGGTAAAAGGTCTGAAGTTGATTCTAAGTGTGCTTTTTGCATTTGAAATCTATTGCTGTGAACCTACATCATGCATTCAAAGAAGCTGTCCATGTAAGTGAAACCGGCCATTATAAGGCGTCAAAAATGAACAAATCCATCAGAGAGATAGCAGCAACATTAGCAGTGGCCAAATCAACAGTTTGGTACATTCTAAGAAAAGAAAAATTTATTTTCTTTGTCAAAGTCTACAATCAAGAGAAGACTTCACGAGAGCAAATACAGAGGGTTCACCACAAGGTGCAGAAGCCTGAAGAATAGAAAAGCCAGATTAGACTGCCAAAAAATGTCTAAAAAAGCCAGACCAGTTCTGAAAAAACATTCTTTGGACGGATGAAACTAAGATTAATTTGTAGCAGAATGACAAGAAGAAAAACGTGTGGAAAAGGCTTGGAACAGCTCATGATCCAAAGCACACGTCATCTGTAAAACATGGTGGAGGCAGTGTGATGGCATGGGCATGCATGGCTTCCAGTAACACTGGGTCATTGGTGTTTACTGATGATGTGATAGAAGACAGAAGCAGCCGGATGAATTCTGCAGTGTTTAGAGATATACTGTCAGTCCAGATTCAGCCAAATGCAGCAAAGTTGATTGGACGGCACTTCACGGTACAGATGGACAATGATCAAAAACATACTGCAAAAGCAACCCAGGAGCTTTTGAAGGAAAAGAAGTGGAATATTCTGCAATGGCCGAGTCAATCACCTGATCTCAACTCATTTGAGCATGCATTTCACTTGCTGAAAGCAAAACCAATGGCAGAAAGACCAACAAACAAAGAACAACTGAAGACAGCTGCAGTTAGAGCCTGGCAAAGTATCAGAAAGGAGGAAACCCAGTCTTTGGTAATGTTCATGGGCTCCAGACTTCAGGCAGTCATTGCCAGTAAACGACTCTCAACAAAATATTAAAAATTAACAATTTATTTATGATTATATTCATTTGTCAAATTACATTTGAGCCCCTGAGAATGGGGAGAATGTATAAAAATGGTTGCAGTTCCTAAAATTTGTACTTGATATTTATGTTCAACCCTTTGAATTAAAGCTGAAAGTCTGCACTTCAAATTCATTTGGATTGTTTTGCTTGAATTTTATTTTGGTGGCATACAAAGCCGAAAGTATGAAAATTGTGCCTGTGTCAAAATATATATGGACCTAACTGACTGTGTGTGTGTGTGTGTGTGTGTGTGTGTCACTAACTATAGAACATCTCAGTCTCATGTAGAATTGGAGAAAAACTTTATCTATGATACATATTGTATTATATTTTATTTGCAGAAATGGAAGAGTACACAGGTACATTTTATACTAGCACAGAGTCCCCCTTTAAGACTGATTGTTCTCTACCTACAGTATACATGGCGGATAGGGGGTGGGATTTTCAGAGGATGTATTTTGATTTCTTCCTTTGCATTCTAAATTTTAAATGTGTGCTGAACAGACAATTCCTAAAGTTGGCCATGGTTAGTTTTGAGAAAATATAGTAGAATACTTTATCATCACCCTTAAATAATATGGAAGCATGCAATTTGGCAAAGCGAGTGATTCCCCTAGGTGGTTAATGAATGCCCTTAATAAATATGGTGGTAATTTGGTAGTGTCCCTGCATTCTGCCCTTAGAATAAAGTAATTGGCAACAACACTGCCATAGAAAACAGCTGGCCTGAAAATGATGTAGCATAAACTATTTGGAAATACCTAAGCCTATTCCAGAAACAGTGTCACAAACAACAAAGATGGCAAGTGGTGGCAACCCCAAGCCATTGCCTGGGGATAGGAGGGAATAATGTTTGCAGGGGTACGACATTGCTGAGCCAAGATGGGATAAGGGAAGGGGGATTCTAGGTATGGTGTATGAATGATCTAGGTATGGGCGCACAAAGACACTACTGCATTTTTAGAGAAAATGTAGAGCAAAAAGCATATATGCAGAAAATATATTGATTTCTTTTACACACAAGCATATTTTTTTTCTTTCTCACTTTTAATGGTTACATACAGTGTACTTGTTTCAAAGCAAATTGGTAAACTGATTATATAAAACATGTAAAAATCTTTTTTCTTTTTCATTTAGCATGAACACCACACTTGTCAATATAATTCATTGCTAGGAATATTTAGCATTCTGTTTTACTTAACTCTATGTAAAAAGACAGTTCAAGGACTTTTGCAAGACAATGTACAGTACAGTACACTTATTTGAAATTTTTGTTCAGCCCATCATATACCACTTGTCCTCTTTTTTGTAAAGGCTGCAAGAAAAAAAAAAAACACAGAATGTTAATTCTAAGTGTATTTTAAAGTGCACCTTAAGCAAAAATAATTTTTTCGTTTTGGATAGTGATTGTAGCACTACCCCCGCAGCCAGGCAACAAGCATTTTTCACTTGCAGCTGGACTCAAAAAAAAAGTTTCTGAGCTTGGTTTTTTTTTATTAGGGGTAATAACTTGGATGGGCGGAAAGGGGTCTTGGGATGCCCAACTTGACCGGAATAATGAATAGGGATAAATTCCTTCCTTTGTGCAAAATCCTGGACTGTTCTCCTTCATGGACACCAATAGTGTTTAGTGATTAAAAAAGCAAAAGTCCCTTGAGCACTAGGAGCTCTCAGCCCCTTTTAAAAATAGCACAGCATGCGGCAATCTGCACATTTCTGAAGAAATGCTTCCAGCTCTACTGTCTGCAAGAACTACTAGCCCTCCTGGCTGCTTGTCCACCAGCCCACCTGGCTATTCCGAAGATTTCCCAGGGCAAGGGATAGGAAGGGTTAAGCACAGCACTGTCTTCCTGAAAGCTTGCTACACATGTCAGTCTCTCCCCTTGTAAATCCCTGGCTGTGCTGATGTACTCTGTCCTCTTTGCTCCCTGCTGCTCCTTAGGCAAGATTCCTTTATAAACCATAATGCTGTAAGGATCTACCCAAGTCAGCCCTAGTCCCAGACCCAAGGCTCCCTCCTAGGCCACTTACAGTCTCCTCAGCACTCCATCTTCCACCCAACTCCCCTGCTGGCCAGGCTCCACCATATTTAATGGCTGACTCAGCCACCATGTCAGGATATTCTGCCTGCAAGTTTTCTGATTCCCTCAAGTATGCAGATCAGCCCCCTGGCCTCCACCCACTAGCTTCTAGAAGCTTCTCCAATCTTCTAGATCCAGGGGGAGGTAGCAGAGAACTGCCTCTGTGAAGCCATCCAGCCTGACCTACAGTAACCATGACCCAATTTCTGACTCACAAACTAACCATGAGTCATAACTTAAATTTGCCTGCACTAACATTAGTAGCACACTAGAGGGTACTACATGAGAAACTGTTAGAACCTTTGTCAAGGTTTATGTGATTTGGAATCCTCAGCTTTCTCATAAGGCAGCTTTTTGAATGTTTTGACCAGCATTTTTTATTCAGTGGTGGGAAATAAGTGTAACTTTCATGTAAGAACCATTTTAAATAAAAATCGAAAGCTTTACAAAACCAGTGTCATGTATGCACCTTATGTATTATAATATTTATTTATAATATAAAGGCTTTATATAAATAATAAAATGATATAAAACGACCATTTAAAAACATATAGATTAAAAAAAGAGAAAATGAAAAAAGAAGCAAAATCCTCTCTTTGTAAAACAACCCATTCAGTTTAAAATAGAAATGAAGGACAACACATTTGTGCATAGATACTGTATATAAAAAAAAAAAATGAACACTTTTCCCCTTTTTTATAAGTGACCACATTCCCTTTATACTCAGCTGCGTAAGAGCTGGAGGAGGAAAAAAAGCAGCACACTGATCTTACAAATGAAAGGTTCTAGGTGGGGGTCAGGTGGTTGTGCCAGGGCAAGTCTGATCATTGGAGGAGAGCAGGCTCCTCCAGGTGACGTCACTTCCATGTAACGGCCAGACTGAAAGTACCATAGAGGAGTACACCTAATTTTTTGCGCTTTCTTGTACTGTATATATGAAATGTACATGTAAAAGCATATATATAGTTTTAAAATAAAGTATTTCATATGGTTTCTTGCCTTGTATGTGACCACACCTTTGAGATATGAGATGACCTAGTTGATGGAGAGTGTGATGAGTCTGAATCATTATGGGTAGATCTGCATATGGGTGTGCACACTACAAAGGTTATCATGGGAGTTTAACAAAAAACACAATCCTGCGCTAGAGTCCTTGGTATATGCTGGACAACGTTATGCAGCTGACAGACGGGTCCGGTATAACCAATAAATATAAAGTGCTAATATACTGCAGCGCAAAGTTCAACAAATGAAATATAAAGTGCTACTATATTGCAGCGCAAAGTCCAACTATGTGCTAAAGGAAATAAGTATTCACACTCATAAGCTGTGAGTATCAGTTGGAGTGCAGCCCGTCACCAGTGTCACCACCACACTTGGCACCCTTTCCGGAACAGGACGACCCTCTATTATGGAAGGTCAGAGTAAGCCTGGTTTAAACTCCAGATATGGTAGTCCCTCCGGCTCGCACAGACGCCCTCAGCAAGTCAGCCTCTCCTTCTGCTGCTTTCCAATATGGCTCAACAACATGGTCCCATGTGGCAAGCAAGCACGATCATACAATAAAGCATAAACAGCCCATAGTGCAGACAATCTTGACAAGATGTTTATTATATAAAAAAAAATAAATCCACTCACATGTTAGTGAAATAAAAACAGGTCCGCGTGATCTTCTTCCAGTGTGGCTGGTTTAATCACCGGTCTCCCCGGAACCCAATCCACTTCCTTATTGTCTGGGTATAAAAGTCAACGTCTGCCTTGGTGGCCACACCCCTGATGTCACGCTTATGACGAAACGGGTTGGGTGGAGCCAAGGGACGCTTTGACATTTGACACATGAGACTAGGAAGTGGACGAACGGGTGCCATCTTTGTGGCTGGACGCCGAAATCAACATACAGGACGCTGTTTTTATTTCACTAACATGTGAGTGGATTTATTTTTTTTATATAATAAACATCTTGTCAAGATTGTCTGCACTATGGGCTGTTTATGCTTTATTGTATGATCGTGCTTGCTTGCCACATGGGACCATGTTGTTGAGCCGTATTGAAAAGCAGCAGAAGGAGAGGCTGACTTGCTGAGGGCGTCTGTGCGAGCCGGAGGGACTACCATATCTGGAGTTTAAACCAGGCTTACTCTGACCTTCCATAATAGAGGGTCGTCCTGTTCCGGTAAGGGTGGCAAGTGTGGTGGTGACACTGGTGACGGGCTGCACTCCAACTGATACTCACAGCTTATGAGTGTGAATACTTATTTCCTTTAGCACATAGTTGGACTTTGCGCTGCAATATAGTAGCACTTTATATTTCATTTGTTGGACTTTGCGCTGCATGATATTAGCACTTTATATCATTGGAGTTTGTTATAGACTTCCCAGTGTTAAAAAGGAGGTGGAAACTCTGCTCCTTGCACAGATGGAAAGAGCTGCAAGGACTGGGACTATGATAATAATGGGGGATTTTAACTACCTGGAAATTAACTGGAGTAATGGCACTGCTGGGACAGCTAAAGGGCAAAAATTTATAGACCTATTACAGGACAATTTTATGGTCCAGTTTATTGAGGCCCCAACTAGGAATGATGCTTTGCTGGACCTGGTAATCTCAAACCATGCAGAGCTTATTACCAATATTCATATAAAAGAACATCTGGGTAACAGTGACCATAACATGATTTCATTTAATGTAAGCTGTAAGCAACAAACACACACGGGAAAGATAAAAACACTTAATTTTAAGAGAGCAAATTTTACAAAGATGAGGGCTGCTCTCCAAGACTTAGACTGGGAGGGAATATTGGCATCGATGAACACAGAACAGAAATGGACATTTTTCAAAAAAACTGTATGCAAACTCACTGCAAAGTATATTCCCATGGGCAATAAGTTTAAAAGGCTAAAAAGAAAACCTATGTGGCTCACGGCGAAAGTTAAAAACCGTATAAATGATAAGAAAAGAGCATTTAAAAAATATAAAAATGAGGGAACACTATCATCTTTTAAATGTTACAAAGAATATAACAGAATATGTAAAAAGGAAATCAAGGACGTAAAAAATTCACAACGAACGACAGATTACAAAAGATAGTAGGACAAACCCCCAAAAATTCTCCAAATATATTATTAGTAAAAAGGTCAGGTCTGAGCATGTAGGCCCTTTACAAAATAATCTACAGTTCGTGACTGGGGACAAAGAGAAGGCAAACTTATTAAATACTTTCTTCAGCTCTGTGTATACAAAGGAGCATGGGGGAGCTCAAGTCCACGATGGGGTGGTAATGACACAGCCCCAAATGATCCACAATAGCTCAAAAGTGAAATGGTCCAGAAGTATTTAGACAGAATAAAGGTAGATAAAGCACCTGGACCAGATGGCATCCATCCACGGATCCTAAAGGAATTGAGCTCTGTCATTTCAAAGCCATTGTATCTAATTTTTAGGGACTCCTTAATGACTGGATAGTACCACTGGATTGGCGTAGGGCCAATGTGGTGTCCATATTTAAAAAGGGATCAAAGTCTTTACCAAGTAACTATAGACCTGTTAGTTTAACTTCTATAGCTGGGAAGATACTGGAGAGTTTAATAAAAGACCACATAGATGGGTTCTTGCTGGAAAAAAATGTTTTAAGCAACAGACAGCATGGATTCATGAAAGACAGAAGTTGTCAAACAAACCTTATTTCTTTTTATGAGGAGGTAAGTAAAACCTTGGACAGGGGGGTGGCTGTGGACGTGGTGTACTTGGATTTCGCAAAAGCGTTTGACACCGTTCCCCACACAGCTAATGTGTAAGGTAAAGTCTACAGGCTTGGAAAGATCAGTTTGTAAATGGATAGAAAACTGGCTAAAAGATCGAATTCAGAGAGTAGTGGTTAATGATTCTTACTCTGAATGATCTAATGTTATCAGTGGTGTACCCCAAGGTTCAGTGTTGGGACCCTTTCTTTTCAATATATTTATAAATGATATAGGGTATGGGAATAAAAGTACCATTTCAGTGTTTGCAGATGACACCAAGCTATGCGGTGGAATAACGTCCTTGCAGGATGTCTCCAACTTACAAGCAGACCTCAATGCACTGTCTAATTGGGTGACTATGTGGCAAATGAGGTTTAATGTTGATAAATGTAAAGTTATGCACTTAGGGGCTAAGAATATGCATGCATCGTACATACTAGGGGGAGTACAACTAGGGGAATCCATACTGGAGAAGGATCTGGGGGTTTTGGTAGATCATAAGCTTAATAATGGCATACAATGCCAAGCTGCAGTTTCCAAAGCAAGCAAAATACTTTCTTGTATTAAAAGAGGTATGGACTCCAGAGATAGAGACATTATTTTGCCCCTGTACAAATCATTAGTAAGACATCATCTGGAATATGC
Source organism: Glandirana rugosa (assembly GCA_018402905.1). Lineage (NCBI taxonomy): Eukaryota > Metazoa > Chordata > Amphibia > Anura > Ranidae > Glandirana > Glandirana rugosa. The sequence continues at coordinate 144,550 of BLSH010229953.1, forward strand.
AGTTCAGTTTTGGGCATCAGTGTCACGATCCTGGTGGTGGAGTCTGTCTTAGCAGGGAACAACCACTCTTACACACCCGATCGGGGAACCCTGGTAGTGTAGACAGGAAGTCCCAGAGTGCGGGATGGCACGAGGGCTGGATGGTCACTGGTAGTGATGTGAGGCTCCAGAAGGTCGTGCAGACAGAAGAGTGGTCGTGCAGGCTGGGTCGGAAACTGGCGGATCAGAGAGGCACAGAAGGGGCAGGCAGAAGAATAGTCAAAGTCCAAGCAGAGTTCATTCACAGGCTGGCGGCAAGGTACAGAAGGGTCAGACAAGCGGATGGTCGTGGATAGCCGGGGTCGGTGCAGGCAAATAGGTAGCAGGTCAGGGCAAGCCGGGTCGGTACACAGGAACAGGAAAAACACAGGAAGCAGGTTTCAGGTAGGAGAGCTGAAGCTCACAGGTAGTCAGACGCTGTAGAACGGACAGCACCTGCTGACAGGTGCAGGGAGCTTAAATAGGGCCGTTTGGTGAACGGCAAAACTCAGCAAAAAAGTCCAGAACATGACCTGACTTCACCAGGCCAATCTTTTCCTAACAACCAGTTCTCAAAAAGGATACCGGGGAACTGGAAAAAGTGCAGAGAAGGGCAACCAAACTAATAAGAGGCATGGAGGAGCTCAGCTATGAGGAAAGATTAGAGCATCTGAATTTATACTCTCTTGAGAAGAGGAGATTAAGAGGGGATATGATCAACATGTACAAATATATAAGTGGTCCATATAGTGAACATGGTGTTGAGTTATTTACTTTAAGGTCATCACAAAGGACAAGGGGGCACTCTTTACGTCTAGAGGAAAAAAGATTTCATCTACAAATACGGAAAGGTTTCTTCACAGTAAGAGCTGTGAAAATGTGGAATAGACTCCCCCCAGAGGTGGTTTTGGCCAGCACGGTTGATTGCTTTAAAAACGGCATGGATTCTTTCCTTAATGTAAATAATATAACTGGGTACTAACATTTTTAGGTAAAGTTGATCCAGGGTGTATCCGATTGCCTCTTGGGGGATCAGGAAGTATTTTTTCCCCCCGTTATAGCAAATTGGATCATGCTTTGCTGGGGTAATTCCTCTGGATCAACTGTGGGTGAAGGATTGTATATGGGATTGTTTGGTTATATACAATTTTTTTTTTTTTGGTTGAACTAGATGGAATTGTGTCTTTTTTCAACCTGACTAACTATGTAACTATGTACGGAGAGGAGGAAGGAGAATGGAGACATACAACATACATCAGTGGCGACTGGTGCTCCATTTTTTGGGCTAGGTGGCAAACAAAACCCCCACCTACCCTCCTGCCCTCTAGTCTCAAGCCCATTCTCCAGCTCTGCCAGTCTCCGCACTTACCCCATCCAAGTCACGGGCGGCTTCGGCGGCTTCGGCAGCTTCCCCGGCTTCTCCTCCCAGCCAATCCAGTCGCTTCTCCACCCGGCCAATCTGGTCTCAGGACCCACTTCCTGTTTTAATTGGCCGGGAGGAGAAGCAGGAAGACAATCGCAAATGTTGATTCGCTATTATCTTCGCTCTTCGCCCTGAGTCCACCCATTTTGAAGCCAATTAGAGCCTCTGGCTCTAATCATGTGCTTCAGAAAAAAGCCCGGATAACTCTATGCTTCCGGCGCCCCGCATGGAGATTAGGGGCTGGTGCAAAGAATTTATGGGGGCAGCACCCCTGCTCCCCTTATGGACCGGCCGCCGTTACCAAACATTTGTTTACAAATTTGTAAAGTGCAAATAGTGCTAATAGTCTACTATTGGAAGTGAGTCAAATAAAATCATAAATCAGAAATAATCCAAGTGAATAGGGTTGCAACGATGACACCCAGAAATCCTTGCAGACAGAGAAAGCCACCACCGATATGACAGGGGCTTACTGGATATGATGGACTCAACAAGGCTTATGCCCAATGAGTTAATCAAGTGTACAAAACACCCACAGTAATAGGACACTCCGTGCTCGCCCTCTTTGGACTTCAGAAGATGATAATTAATAGATGATGATCACAGATGGTTCTCAAACCGGTATCATAGACCAATGACCAAAGCATCATCTGAGGTATGATGTCTCATCAGAAGAAACGCTTTGGGTCTGGCTCTATTGTTGCCATTGTGTTGCTCTCAGTGATTTGTTACAAGTGCTTTATTCCTTATGGACATGTGAGTGTTCTGGATCTATATAGATATCTATAGAGATATACCGTTGTGCTTTGGTCTGTGGTCTATGATACCGGTTTGAGAACCCTCTGTGATCATCATCTATTAATTATAATCTACTGAAATCCAAAGAGGGGGAGCACGGAGTGTACTATTACTTTGGTTGTTTTGTACATCATCATGCTTGACTGACTCATTGGGCATAAGTCTTGCTGAGTCCATCATATGCAGTAAGCCCCTGTCATATCGGTGGTGGCTTTCTCTGTCTGTACGGATTTCTGGGTGTCATCATTGGAACCCTATTCACTTGGATTATTCACCATCACTGTTTTCATGAACTTGCAATATAATTTATGATTTTATTGGACTCACTTCCAATACTGGTCTATTAGCACTATTTGCACTTTACAAACTTGTGTATATATATATATATATATATATATGAATTTTGTATACATTTTCTATTATTGCACTTGTTATTTACATTAACTTTTTAGCACTACACATGATTTACTTTGTTGATTTTGCATTTGTGTCCAATGCTGTGCTGGCTGCTCATTTAGGGCTAAGACATTAGCGCGGCATATATTCTTGTTTTAATTTTTATGTGAAGCACATGATGGATGGTTAATACTGTTGGATATAGCGGTTCACCTACGAAATTATCTTAAAGTGGACAAAAAATATGTGTTTTATGGCCTTTTTTCTCTCTAAACACTGAAAATATGGAATTGTATGCATATAATTAGATTGTCACAGTTATGTGAAGGATTTGTTTGTTTCCCGATAGTTTTAAAAAATGTTCAGTTCGTATAAACAAACACTGGGAACACTTTAAAAATTGTGCACCTTATTATTATTTTATATATATATATGAATTGATACAACATAGGAATACAATGATGTGTGTATATATATACCAGGCGGTCCCCGGGTTACAAACAAGATAGGGACTGTAGGTTTGTTCATAAGTCGAATTTGTTTGTAAGTCAGAACAGGTACATTTTTTAAGTGTAGCTTCAGCAAAAACAAATATTTTTAAGCTTTTTGGATAGCATAGGGAAGGGTTAACACCCCTGTAATGTTTGTTTTGCTGTCTATGTTTCTGTTCAGAAGATTTCACCTCGCTTCCTGTCCCAATGATAATTGGATTTTGAAAATTTTGGGTTGTTGTGGAAAAAAACCTTGGTGATAAAGCATCAGTGGAGACCCCTTTTTCCCATAATAACTCTTACAGGAGTGAATTTCCCTTTCTAGGGGGAGATTTCCTCTCACTTCCTGTTGTCTCTCTCCGTTTGTAAGTATGAGTCGTTCATAAGTCGGATGTTCATAACTAGGGGACTGCCTGTATATATATATATATATATATATATATATATATATATATATATATATATGAATCAATATTTGTAAACCACTTATTAATAGGAATAATTGATCGATAGGGTTGAACACCAATTATTAGTTTCTAAATCACGTAATAATTATGCAAAGCGCTACATTTAACATACACAGAGTCCCCTTATATGGACACATGTCCACATTTAGCCAATGACAATGAGGAAATATGGAGAAAAGATGCACAGGGTACACACCGCTCCAAAGCTAGCCCGCAGAAATCCAAACCCACTGGATGCACCTGAGCGCCGACTTAGTCCACAGCTGCAATCAGTGGAGATAAGAGACAAAGCAGCGGCACTCCAAGATGCAAAAATCAGGCTTCTTTATTTATTCAATCCATGTGGATAAAAAGAAAGGACACACACATCACCAGTACAGCCAGTAAATGCGTTTTCCTCGTCAGTGCTTAATCATTACTGAGTATTCAGTGATGATTAAGCACTGACGTGGAAATACCCTAAGGCTGGGTTCACACTGTCCAACATTAAAACGGTCCGACTTTGATCCTACTTTGCTGTGTGATTTATGGTCCTACATTGGGTCAAAGTCGGTCCAATTTTCTGTGAACAGGGATCCAACTTTGATCCCGACAATACCAGGCACCTTGTACTTTGGGGATCTTGAAGGGGAACTGCATGCCAAATTAAAAAAAAAAAAACAGCATGGGGTCCCCTCCAAGAGCATATCAGGCCCTTCGGTCTGGTATGGATTTTAAGGGGAACCCCCACGCCAAAAAAAGTAGTAGGGTCCCCCCCAAAATCCATACCAGACCTTTATCCGAGCATGCAGCCTGGCAGGCCAGGAAAGGGGGTGGGGACAGCAAGGTAGAAGCTGGCCAGTGAGTTTAATATCAATTGTAGTCAAGGTAATGGAATCACTCCTGAAAAGAAGGATCATTGATCACCTAAAAATACACAACTTGCTGGACCCAAAGCAGCATGGCTTTACTGAGGGCAGATCATGTCAGACAAATCTGATTACATTTTTTGACTATATTACCAATGTTTCGGACCAGGGTGGTGCTGTGAACATAGCTTATCTTGATTTCAGCAAGGCATTTGATACAGTTCCACATAATGATCTAATACAAATGTTGCTAGGACAAGCTAGGACTTAACCCTTGGGTGGTTCAGTGGATTTGCAGTTGGCTAAAGTGTTTGGTTTGTAAATGGGATTCATTCAGAACAAAGACCAGTCACTAGTGGGGTGCCACAAGGCTCTGTACTGGGTCCTGTTCTATTTAACCTATATGTACAGTATCTCACAAAAGTGAGTACACACCTCAAATTTTTGTAAATATTTTATTATATCTTTTCATGTGACAACACTGAAGAAATGAAACTTTGCTACAATGTAAAGTAGTGAGCGTACAGCTTGTATCACAGTGTACATTTGCTGTCCCCTCAAAATAACTCAACACAGCCATTAACCACTTCAATACCGGGCACTTAGAACACTTCCTGCCCAGACCAATTTTCAGCTTTCAGTGCTGTTGCGATTCGAATGAGAATTGCGCGGTCGTGCGACGTTGTACCCAAACAAAATTTTTATCATTTTGTTCCCACATATAGAGCTTTCTTTTGGTGGTATTTGATCGCCTCTGCGTCATTTCTGATCGCCGCTATAAACAAAAAAAGACTGAAAATTTTGGAAAAAAAAAACATTTTTCTTTGTTTCTGTCACAAAAATTTGTATAAAGTACATTTTCTCCTTCACTGACGGGCACTGATGTGACTACACTGATGGGCACTGATGAGGCTACACTGACGGGCACTGATGAGGCAGTACAGATTGGCACTGATGAGGTGGCACTGATAAGGTTGCACTGATGATGGGGCACGTATACAGCACTGATGGGCGGCACTGACAAGCAACACTGATGGGCACTGATACGTGGCACTGATATGCGGCACTGATGGACACTCATAGGCGGCACTGATAAGTGGCACTGGGCACTGATGGGCACTGATAGGTGGCACTTTTAGGTGGCACAGGTGGGCACTTTTAGGTGGCACAGGTGGGCACTTTTAGGTGACACAGGTGGGCACTGATAGGTGACACAGGTGGGCACTGATAGGTGTCACAGGTGGGCACAGGTGGGCACTTAGAGGTGGCAGTGGTGGGCACAGATGCAACAAGCACTGTTAGGGATGGCACTGGCAGGCATCATACATGGGCACAGTGCCATCCCTACAGTGCACAATAATGCCCTTGCCTGGTGGTCTAGTGGGGGGTCCCTGGTGGTCCTGGGCGGCCTCTGTGGTCCTTCCCTGGTGGTCCTAGGCGGCCTCTGCGTGATGTCGCGCATTATCCTGAGGACGTCAATAGACGTCCAGTCAGGATAATGAACCCCCCGCCCGGACGTCATTTGTCAATGCGCCGGGCGGGAAGTGGTTAATGTCTAAACCACTGGCAACAAAAGTGAGTACACCCCTAGATGAAAATGTCCAAATTAGGCCCAAAGTGGAAATATTTTGTGTGGCCACCAATATTTTCTAGTACTGTCTTAACCCTCTTGGGTATGAAGTTCACCAGAGCTTCACAGGTTGCCCTCTTCTATTCCTCCACAACGACACCATGGAGCTGGTGAATGTTAGAGATCTTGCACTCCTCCACCTTCCATTTGAGGATGTCCCACAGGTGCTCAATAGGGTTTATGTATGCAGACATGCTTGGCCAGTCCATCACCTTTATCCTCTGCTTCTTTAGCAAGGCAGTGGTCGTCTTGGAGGTGTGTTTGGGGTCGTTATCATGTTGAAATACTGCCCTGTGGCCTAGTCTCTGATGGGAGGGGATCATGCTCTGCTTCAGTATGTCATAGTACATGGTGGCATTCATGGTTCCCTCAATGAACTGTAGCTCCCCACTGTTGGGAGCACTCATGCAGCCCCAGACCAAGACACTCCCACCACCATGCTTGACTGTAGGCAAGACACACTTGTCTTTGTACTCCTCGTCTGGTTGCCACCAGACACGCTTGACACCATCTGTACCATATAAGTTTATCTTGGTCTCATCAGACCACAGGACATGGTTCCAGTAATCCATGTCCTTAGTCTGCTTGTCTTCAGCAAAGTGTTTGCAGGCTTTCTTGTGCATCATCTTTAGAAGAGGCTTCCTTCTGGGATGACAGCCATGCAGATCAATTTGATGCTGTGTGCAGCATATGGTCTGACAGGTTGACCCCCCACCCCTTCAACCTCTGCAGCAATGCTGGCAGCACTCATACATCTATTTCCCAAAGACAACATCTGGATATGACGCTGAGCACATGCACTCAACTTCTTTGGTCGACCATGGCGAGGCCTGTTCTGAGTGGAACCTGTCCTGTTAAACCACTGTATGGTCTTGGCCACCGTGCTGCAGCTCTGTTTCAAGGTCTTGGCAATCTTCTTCTAGCCTAGGCCATCTTTATGTAGAGCAACAATTCTTTTTTTCAGATTCTCAAAGAGTTCTTTGGCATGAGGTGCCATGTTGAACTTCCAGTGACCAGTATGAGAGAGTGAGAGTGATAACACCACATTTAACACATCTGCTCCCCATTCACACCTGAGATATTGTAACACTAACGAGTCACATGACACAGGGAAGGGAAAATAGCAAATTGGGCCCAATATGGGCATTTTCACTTAGGGGTGTACTCACTTTTGTTGCCAGCAGTTTAGACATTAATGGCTGTGTGTTGAGTTATTTTGAGGGGACAGCAATTTTACACTGTTATACAAGCTGTACACTCACTACTTTACATTGTAGCAAAGTGTCATTATTTCAGTGTTGTCACATGAAAAGACATAATAAAATATTTACAAAAATGTGAGGGGTGTACTCACTTTTGTGAGATACTGTAAGTGATCTAACTAAAGGTTTGTTGGGCAAGGCATGTCTCTTTGCTGATGGTACAAAGGTGTGTAATAGGGTTGATATCCCTGGAGGTGTCTAACATGGAACATAATTTGGCATTGCTGGAAGATTGGTCAAAGCAGTGGAGACTGCAGTTCAATATTTCTAAATGTAAAATAATGCACCTAGGGAATAAGAATCCCCTTAGAGAGTACAGCATTGGGAATACAGTGTTAGCCAGCACTACAGAAGAAGATTTGGGTGTGCTTATTTCAGATGATTGCAAAATGAACAAACAGTGTGACCTTTGTGACGTCATAAGGGGGCAGGGCCCCGGATGATGTCAGCGGGTGTCCCCGCCCCATGCCAATATAAGTCTATGCAGAGCTCGGATACACCATTAGTCCGGGAAATTGCGTTGTGTCAACATGGGAAGAAGAGCAGAGGGAGAAGACAGCAGAGAAGACGGTGGCAAAAGAGCAGAAGACAGAAAACCTGGCAGAAGATAGAAGACCCCTCAGAAAAAAGACGCCGGAGAGGGAGAAGACGCTGGAGCTTATTTAATACAATACTTTAAAAACCTGTGTAGTGTGTTTTTTTTACATTTTCCTTTTAGGTGAATGGGTAGGGGTACAATGTACCTCATACTCATTCACATAGGGTGTGGGGCCGGGATCTGGGGCGCCATCTTGTTAAAGGGGGCTTCCAGATTCCGATAAGCCCCCCGCCCGCAGACCCCGGCAACCACCTGCAAGGGTTGTCGGGAAGAGGCCCTTGTCCTCATCAACATGGGGACAAGGTGCTTTGGGGTGGGGGGCACAGAGCACCCCCTGCACCAAAGCACCCATACTTTCCATGTTGAGGGCATGCAGCCTGGTATGGTCCAGGAGGGGGGGCACTCGTTCGTCCCCATCCCCTTTCCTGGCCTGGCAGGCTGCCTGCTCAGATAAGGGTCTGGTAAGGACCATATGCCGTTTTTTCGGTGTGGGTGTTCCCCTTAAAATCCCCATGCCGTTTTTTTTATTTAAATTTGGCGTGGAGTTCCCCTTAAAGATCCTTAAAGCACAAGTCGCATGCCAAAGTCAGATCAGTTAAGACATTGATCTGACTTTGATCTGACTTCAATGCTTTTCAATGGGCTGAAGTAAGATCAAAGTCATACAAAAGTAGTACAGGAACCTTTTTCAAAGTCGGCCCGAATCATTGTTTTTGTTACGTAATGCGACTTGTGCTCCTAATGTCAGTCCAAGAATCGGACTAGTGTGAACCCAGCCTTGTTGTCTGTCCTGGAAGCTGTGTGTGTCCTTTGTTTTTTTCATCTTGGAGTGCCGCTGCTTTGTCTCTTATCTCCAATGAGTAAATATGGGCATGTGGTCAGACTCTATGCTGATGACATTTTTTCCATACTTGCATGCTGTTGTCAATCATAGTGCTCAGTGCACTTATGTAATGTAAGCACAACTATATGTTTTTTATTTGCTTATCCTAATGAAAATGTATGGTGATGGATTTGGAATGACGGAAAGAATTCCTTTATGAAATAGTCAAGTATTCAGTGCCGGTTCAAACTAGTGCGCTCCGCGATATAGCATGTGATTCGCACCGCACTGCAAATCCCATGCAATGTCCATGCAATGCGATTTCAGCCATACAGATAGTATGGCTGGAATCGCATCACATTTTTTTTGGTCTGCACCAGAGTCAGATTGCATAGGTGTTCACACCTATGAGATCCGATTCATGTCTGAACTGTCAGTTCGCAGTGCGATATGTGAGCTGAAATGGGGGTGTCAACAATGTATTGACACTCCCAGAAGTTTGCATATGGCAGTGTGAACTGCTATGCGAGTCAGGTCCGATGCGGGAACCCGCAGTGGATTTGCAGGGTTCCGCATCACACTAGTGTGAACCAGCACTAACACCTCAATGTTTTTTGAATGTTTCACTGCCCTGCCTCCAGCTTCCTTGTCACTGGCTTTAATTGACAGCAGCCAGTGGCTTCCGCTGCCTCATCAAAAGTTGAGACCAGGAATTTAGGGAAGAGAGCCGCTGCAGAGGGGCACAGCGTTGGATCGAATGAAAGCTCAGGTAAGTGTAAAGGGGGAGAACGTGAATACTACTACCTAAACATTTTTTTACCTTAATGCATTTCTGCGCAATCTCAAAACATCCCATTTTAAAATATATAAACCAAACTACAGTATTCATTTTACATAATGCAGCAAAATATACAGAGCATTAAGAGCAGGTATTACGATCCCCATCACTTGTATCAATTTTGTTATGTTGCAGCCTGATACTACAGTTGTTTAATTAATTTTAGTTTCTCATTAACCGCTTGCCGACCGCTGGTCAGCAATTGACGGCGACAGAGTGGCTCTGTAACGCAAATCGCCGTCATACGACGGCGGGCGCGATACAGAGCCACTGGTAGCGCGCGCTCACTGTGTTCGGGGGGGGCCAGGGAGCGGGTGCGGCGGCTTCGATTGCCGCCGGCCACCCGCGATGCCCCCCCCGGAGCGAATGAGCGGAGGTCCGTGTAAGTAAACACGGACCTCCGCTCTGTGTGAGGGGGAAGGGCTGTGATCACAGCCTTCCTGTACATGAAGGCTGTGACCACTTCCCTTTCCCAGCTAGGCAAGCCCCCCTACAGTTAGAACACGCCCAGGGAACATAGTTAACCCTTAGCGTGCCCCCTGCAGGTTAACCCCTTCACTGCCAATGGCATTTACACAGTAATCAGTGCATTTTTATAGCACTGATCGCTGTATAAATGCCAATGGTCCCAAAAAAGTGTCAAAACATTCCGACATGTCCGCCCCAATATTGCAGTACCGCTAAAAATCGCAGATCGCCGCCATTACTAGTAAAAAATAAAAAAAAAAATAAAAACCCCAAAAATGAATTCTCATCATCCGTAAACGCGACCACTTTTGCACAAACCAATCAATAAACGCAGATTGCGATTTTTTTTATCGCAAGTATGAGGAAGAATATAAATCGGCCAAAAACGGTGAAAAAAAATGTTTTTTTATATTTTTTTTTTGGATTTGTATTTTAGCAAAAAGTAAGAAATTTGGGTTTTTTTGCAAAATTGTCGCTCTTCTTTTGTTTATAGCGGCGATCAGAAATGACGCAGAGGTGATCAAATACCACCAAAAGAAAGCTCTATTTGTGGGAAAAAAAGGACGCAAATTTAGTTTGGGTACAACGCCGCACGAACGCGCAATTGTCAGTTAAAGCGACGCAGCGCCAAATCGCAAAAAGGGCTCCGGTCCTAAAGCTGGAAATCCTTCCGGGGCTGAAGTGGTTAATCTACACTCAATACCCCATAATAACAAAGTGAAAACAGAATGTCTAAATTTATTAAAAATACAAAACTGAAATATCACATATACTTAAGCATTCAGACCCTTTACTATGTTTGTAGCCATGTGCCCCCTTAGGGGTGGCTGATTGTTGTGGTTCACCTGCTCACACTGCTCTCATTTACATCCATACTGCACCTAGAGTTACAGAACAGGCTGGTACTTTGTTTATGTGTGTTTTATTAGGGGATTAAACTTGGATAAGGATTAGGGTTGTTATGGGATGCCCAAAGAATTGATTGACTTTACATGGGGTCAACTATATACACTTGCCAGTACATACACCATTCGTCCTCCAGCACAAACTTTCTGACTTTGATCTCCTTGTTCCTCTCACCAACACTAAACTCCAGTTCCTCTCTCCTGCACATTACTTGTTCCAGACCCAGAAGGAAATTTACTAGGCCTCCTCCATTTCTCCAGCCTGACTAGCACATGGTTAGGCCTGCCATGCTGCATTCAGGGACTCAGAACCGCCCATTGCAGGTGGGGACAGTTGGTCCCCTATTGCGTAGGTATACTGCTGTGCTAGCCAACCTGATGGACTACTCCCAGACCATCCTCTTGCTCCAGGCCCTGTCAGCTACTCCAGCTGCGTTGGCCTTCTTCACTGCCACCATGACACAACAGTCCCTTACTGACTTCTGCATTCTTCCCAGATTGTCTCTCACCCCAATCCGCTCCGGCATGCCTCTACAGCTTCCCAGGGTGTGTGCCACTCACCAACCACCCGGAGTACTCCTTGTTGAGCTGCTCCAGTAGCACTGTCTATTGCTCTCCTGTTTCCTTGTCCTACTCCAGGATTTCTTCCTCTCTCTTCCTGGCTGCACCCGAACTCCCAGGCCTCAAGTTCACCCCCCCCCCCCCAGACTGGGGGCTCCCTCCGGGGTGAGGCCTCAGCAACCTCAGCTACATCTCAGCTCCACTCTTCCACCTGAACTACTCCTCCCAGATTGGGCTGACCCTGAGAATTTAAGGAGGCCTACCCTCTGCCAATCCTGGTTGGGGATTGGTCAGGGCTCCCTAAAACACTCCAGGTGGCTCCACCTCCCTCCCAGCTCTTTGAATAAAAACCTTCCTTCAGTTTCTAGAAAGAAGTGGGAGGTTCTGGTGACCTCATCTGTGAATCAACTCAATCCTCCATGAGCCACCCCCAGCCCAGAAACAAACAAAAAAAACAAGCCTGCTCCCAGTCGGGCCTGACTAAATTTTGCCTCACCTAACAAAAATCTGTACAAAAGCACCTATCTACAATGGGGGCGCTACACTCGCCCCCCCCCCCCCAAGCTTCAACTGGTCCCCAGCTG
>BLSH010229953.1:172753-193387 GCA_018402905.1 Glandirana rugosa
GTGGATGGACAAAATGTTTAACTATGCTGATTTTCACTGGTATGTTAGACTAACATATTGGAGACATGTTAGAGGAAATCTAAATGTTTGTGATATATGACATTATCCAACTGTGTCGATTAGTTAGATTAGTTAGACATAGGTCAGACCGTCCGGGAACGTGATTTACCACCTCAGTTTCCTCTAACATGTTAGTCTAACATATTACATACCACTTGAATTTCCTCTTCATATCGGTTTCGAGTAAACCGACATGAATAGGGCGTTTAGTGTCCTCACGTTAAAACAAAACGTAAGGACATTGGGCAAAAGTCGTCTCTCACCCGACTTCAGACCCAGAGAGCAGACTTCAGCCCACTCTCTGCTGAAAACGGGTTACAGGAATGCAAAACAAAATTGCACTCCTGTGATTTGCGGGATAAGTACAGCCAAATGAGCTTTGGCTATACTTCTCCTTTAAGTTCACCATACATTATACAATCTGATTGTACAATCTCCTTTGACTCCACCATTTAGTGCAAGGGCCTGCCAGACTGGATACAGATTGATTAGATTGATTAGCTGTGTCAACCTATTACAGTATATAGTGTTTGTAAATCTAAAGGAGATTGTACAGAGGTTATACAATCAGATTGTATGGTCACTTTTAGTCGTATCAATTTGTAAAACAGGTAGGTGAGTGTAAAATACCAATATTAAACAGGACATGAGAACTTAGAAAACTTGAACTGGATTTGCTTCAAAACATACTAACAAAATTTGGAGTTCTGGGATCCTCACCCTACAGTTGCCCCTTTCCCCCCTGGATGCCCCCTCCTTTTAACCTTTTCTCCAGTGCTGGGTGATTCTCAGTGATGCAGAGAGCGGTGCGGATGTTGTGACATCAGTGTCACTGTCTGTACCATTGGATATCAGTGTAAGGAGTTCTAGTGAAGTCCCATAGGGCATCATGTTACACCAGCAGACTGATGACATCTAGTGACAGAAAGGAATTAATGTGGGGGGGCAGCACCAAAGAGGAAGTGAGTATTGCAGCCAAAGCCACTTTTTGATTTTACACCTCCTGGGGTATCTTTTTTTTGCTTTGATTTAGGGCTTTGCTCTAAAATTGATAGCTTAGCTCTGTGATAGATGGCTGGCGTGGCTCTCTGAGCTAAAGAGAAAATCTAAAAAGAGATCTGATATTATACAAAATGTTAGAAAATATAGGAAGGCAGGACAGCTGGAAGGGACACATTTAACAACCTTTTGATACTCACCATATGCCTTTAAGTAGAGACGCTTGCTGTCACACGTATACTCCCCATTATCATCGGCTGAAAATTTGTTCATTGCATGTTCTCCTTCAGTAGAAAGGTCTCCATTTTTTCCTTTTTTTGTCAGCTTCATTGCCCCTGGAGGGCAAGAGATCTTGACTGAAAGCCCAGAGATGTCCACCTTAAATTTATGTTTATCTATGCCTTCTATAATATAAACAAAATGGCAGAAAGGAATTAATATAGACTGAGAACAACATGGAAGCATGTTAAGTAAAATGATATGACCCTACTGACAACGTTTGCCCATAGAGTATTTGTAACTGTCCCATGACACATACTGTAAGGCCCCTTTCACACTGGGGCTGGCGGGCGGTAGCGGTAAATCCCGCTAGTCTCAGCGGGGATTTAGCGCTGTTATAGCGGCACTACGGCGCCGCTATGCAGGCGGGTGCGCGGCACTTGTAACCCCCCACAAGGGGTTAAAACGGGGTTAAAAGTGCCAGCGCTCAGCGCTACCGAGGCGGTGTGCAGCCGCTTCGGCAGCGCTTGCTATTCATTTCAATGGCAGGGGCGGTAGAGGAGCGGTAAATTACCGCTCCCCTCACCGCCCCAAAGATGCTGCTTGCAGGACTTTTTGTAACGTCCCGCAAGTGCATCGCCCCAGTGTGAAAGCACTCAGGGCTTTCACATTGGGGTGGATGGGGGGGGACTTTTGAGGCACTTTACAGACGCTATTTTTAGCTAAATAGCGTCTGTAAAACACTCCAGTGTGAAAGTAGCCTAAGCATTATTACAACTTCAAAGTATTTTGTGGAGATCAACATTTTTCATCAGTTTAAGATTGGTGAATATTTGGAAAGCTGAAAACCTATTTTTCTAACCAGTCTTGGATACTTCCTCTTTATTTTTTAGACTTTAGTGTTTGTCTTCCATGTCCCCTCAAAGGGATACATCTAGTTGGAGTCTAGTTTGTCCTCAGAAACTAAGATGAGTAAAGCTATTTTATATATTCCAGAAAATGTGAAGTCCGGTCATTGACCGGTAAAGCAGCTAAAATACGTGCATCAGGACTGTGAATATGAATTCAGTCTAGGGGCACAGGGTGCTGAAACGAAAGCAGCCCATATAGATAAGTCAGTGGACTTGACTCACCCATCCACACACTCAATGTAGATGGGGAAATCCTCCCGTTGAGCTATTGTATTCTGACAGCAGGAAGACTTCCCTGCCATCAGAATACACTGATCAGCTCTGCCGGCTATAGCCAGCTCAAGCAGCAAAAATCCTACAGAATGGTTGTACAGAAGACAATCAGAAGATTAACTTCTGTACCAACCAGAGTGCCCATACATGGATTGAAATTCAGCTGGTCCCTGCTGAACTGGCCAAATTTCGATCCATGTATGGACGGCTTTAAAGAAGTAATAAACCCTAAGCTTTTAGTTTTTGTTTCTCCACGTCTCTATCTCCATGTTAAGGTGATAAAAATGTCCCTCCCCCCCCCCAACACCTATGTAGACTAACTAAATAATGTATATACTTAATGTTATGCAAGGTGCGATAGTGGACGGGCGCTATTTGTCGCCTCTCATGCGTTCACTTGGAGTGGACTGGTGAGTCCGAGCCGGGTTTTGCCAGCCACCATGGCAGGGCTGGTTCCACCCAAAACGCCCAAACCCAGGGCCGGTGCAAGGATTTTTGTCTACACAGGCAAAGGTGCATTTTGGCGCCCCCCCCCCCCCATCGTCCTACCAACCTCTTTCCCCTCCACAGTACAACCCCCCACCCGCATATGGCAACCCATCTACAGCTAACCACATGCTATACAATCTGATTGTACAATTCTTTTTTAGATTTATTAACAATTAAGTAATATAATGGCCTGCCTGATTTGATACTCATTAAAACATATTCAGGTTTGTCTTTATATGACTAATTTTAGTGAAACTAATGCCTCGTACACACGGTTCGCTGGTCGTATACAACAGGTCGTACGAACAATCGTTGTATGCGAAATCGATCGTTAGTACGCGCGATTATAACAGCCAATGTACGACGGTCATACAACAGAAGTTGGATGAGCAGACTAGAAAACTTGGTAGTACCAACAAGCGGTCGTACGACCGTTGTATCGTGTGTACAGAGAAGTTGGTCCAACAAGTTGTATTGTACAAAACACGCATGCTCAGAAGTCAGGAATGGCCGGACACAAATTACATGCACCTGAACGTTCTTTTTATACCTTCATAACACGTCACTACGTTTGGCTTGGTCGTACGATCGTGTAGTGCATGTCAGTATGCTAGATACAACAGCCAACATACGATTTGGTCCGTTCGGTCGTACGACCGTTGAACCATGTGTACGAGGCTTAAAGGAGATTGTACAATCAGATTGTATAGTGTACAGACAGATTTGCTCTATCTACACTAATAACGCAGATGGAAGAGCACCCCCTTCCCCCAGTTAGGCTTTTGTATTCTGACAGATGACACCACTGGCTGCCAGAATACCCGAATAAATGTGACTGCTGCATTCGTCTTCTTTTTTAAGGATTTTTTTCCTCCAAATCATCTTTTGGCATCTAGGTTTTTTCAGAGGGTTATCTCTGTGTTAGTGGTGCATAGCTCTTGTTGACACTGGTTTATCTTTCTTCCTTCACACTCTTTCCCCTTGCACTGGTTTACCTGGCTCACCTTTCTTATCCCTATTCCATGACACTTTCCATTTGTGGTTCCATTTCCCATTTGGGTTGCAGGTTCCTCAATACTATTTGCACTTTCATTCACTGTTGGCAATCAATGACACTCTCCCCATTCTACTATAGTCCTACCTATATGTTCTCACTGGGTAATATACCAATATACAATATTGAACCTCTTATGTTTTGACATTATTATAGGTCACTTTGGGGCAAGATTGTCTTTCCTATGCCTTGTAACTTGGCACATATTACATCTTCCTTTATGGCCTACACCTACCTGTGCCCCCTCTGGAGTGGACGGAATATCCTCACCTCAGTCCCGGGGCAGACATCATGTTGGCGTTTCCCTCTCTTTAGCTGGGTTACGTTTTCATAAGTTTACAATGTAAGTAATATACCGTACCTGCCTACTTTTTCCCTCAATCTATAAGTAGGTTGACTAACACAGGATCTTTTTTCATGTCTACAGTTAAAAAATACAGCATTGTACTCCTGATGAGTGGCTATAGCGCCACGAAACGCGTAGAGTCCTATCAATGCTTTCATGAAACAATTTTTGCATCACCCATCATGTTATTTATTGAATTGTATCCTGTACTGTATATTCATGAATTCTTTGACCAAGTATCATGTTATCATGTCATGTTTCATCACTGTAGCCCATTGTGGCCGGATGATTGTTATTTATTGACATTGTGATCGTACATTACTGAAAGAGCTTACTGTACTCAGTGTGCAAATAAAAAAAAATTTTTTATACTCAACATTTTCTATACTTTATGTATTTCCTTTTCGTTAGTGGTACAACTCATTTAAAGTCCCATGACCAATCTCCTTCTTGTGTAGTTGCTACAGGCTACCAACCTCCAGGTCACCCAGGCCACTGTAGTTTAGTGGGAGGAGAGTCGGGGACAGCATGAGGCTCAGTGGGAGGAGAGTCACCAGGCCATCGCAGCACAACAGGAAGCAAATTGCCAGGCCATCGCAGCACAACAGGAGATGAATCGCCAGTTTGCAGAGGTCCTGCTGGAATTAATGAAGGGGTCCACACCTCCCATGACAGTGGAACCAAAGTTGGTACGCACCTCTTACCACCTGCAGAAGATGACACCTGCGGATGACGTGGAGGTGTACCTCACAACTTTTGAACGAGTCGCTCTTCGCGAAAGATGGCCAAAAGAACAGTGGTCAGAACTGCTAGTGGCTTTTTTGACAGGTGAGCCCAAAAGGCTTATTTTGATTTGGAACCTGATAAGGTCCATGACTTTGAGTCACTAAAAACGGAGATCCTCGCAAGCCTGGGTGTCACTATGGCTGTCCAGGCTCAAGGGGTGCATCAGTGTACTTACCACATGGACCAGCTACCCCACTCACAAATGTTTGACTTAATCCATCTCACTAAGAAGTGGTTACAGCCGGAGACTTTGCCAGGCCCTCAGATTGTGGAGCGTGTGCTCCCTGTGACTTTGAGGAAGTGGGGTCAGCCAGGGAGACCCCAAAATGGCAACCCAACTGGTGGACCTCGTGGAGAGATTCAGTGCGGTTGAGGACTTGTGGTACCCGTCTGCGCCTCACTCTAATGTATCTAGGGGTGAAAAATAGCACAGCGGATCCAGTAAGACTGTCCCAATGCTCAAGGGCGTTTGGGAAGATTAATAAAACTGCAAACTGCTGTAATGACTAAGGAGACTTTGGGCTCTAGACCTGGAGACTGGCCAAAAAAGCCAGGAAGGTCTTGGGGACCCTTGAGAGGACTGGGTATAGAGCACATATAGTGCTACTGATGTCATGCATTGGGACATATTGATGCCAAATGTCCCTGAATGATGAACCCATGCAATGTGATAATGCTTATATGAAAAGACGCATTTCTCTTTTTGCACAGGTCGCATTTACAGCATCATGTTCAAGTTGCATAGAGAAGCAAATGTGTGTGATTGCTATTGACCCATCCAGTGGGAGTGGTACCTTCCCTGCTTCATGAAGCCCTAGTGTGGTAGGATTTTCCCCATTTTTGGAGGTTGTGGGAAAGCACAGAGAGCCTGGAGGAAAGAGCTCCCCCTGCTGAGGAGGCATGGGAGTTCTCACTAGACCCTTTTTGCCAAACAGAAGGAGAGATTGGTTGCAGGACCGAGAAAGAAGGAGACCCTTCTGTTCACGCGCGTCAAACGGCCCATTTAAGCAGACAGCACCTTGCAGCCGGTGCTGTCCATTCTACAGAGTGTGAGTGTTCCTGAGCGACCTGATTACCAGAGTATCTGTTAATGTGACCCGGCTTGTCCTTGACCTTGCTGATCTCTGCCTGCACCGACCCCCAGCTTGCCCACGACAACTCTTCTGCCTGATCCCTGTGTACCTTTGCTGCCAGCCTGTTGACGACCCTACCTGCACCTGACGACTCTTCTGCCTGCACCCTTTGTACCGCATTGCCAGCTAGTTGCCGACCACTCTGCTACCTGCATGAGCCATTACCAGACCTTTTACACCACCACCAGTGATCCCATCCAGCCCTCGTGCCCCCCTGTGCTCCCGAGCCCTCTGTCTGCTCTACCAGGGGTTCTCGAACCAGGGCCGCAAGAGTGGTTGCTTCCTGCATAAGACAGACTCCACCACCAGGTGTGTGACAATTGTGCAAGTTGTACAAAATCTCCCATCTCCGTACCTCTGTTTACCACCCCCCAAACTGACGGTCTGGTGGAAAGATTTAACAAGACCCTCAAGAGTATGTTAAAATAGGTAGTGGATAAAGATGGGCGAAATTGGGATTTTTTTTTGCCGTACCTCATGTTTGCCATACGAGAGGTTCCGCAGGCATCTATGGGGTAGTCCTCCTTTGAACTATGGTAGACATCCCAGGGGGGTGTTAGATGTTGCAAAAGAGACGTGGGAAGGAGAGGCCACCCCATATAGAAGTGTCATAGAGCACATCTCCTTGATGCAGGATGGAATCACAGCTGTTCTGCCCCTTGTAGGGGAGCATATGGAGCAAGCCCAGGAAGCCCAGAGAAGGGTTTATAATTGGAGGGGGAGGCAAAATCCAGACTTTCAACCCCGGAGACAGAGTCCTGGTACTAGTCTCCACGGTTGAAACTAAATTCCTAGCAAAGTGGCAGGGCCCCTTTGAGATTAGGGAAAGAGTAGGGGAAGTGAACTACAAAGTTTACCAGCCAGGAGAAAGGAAACCGGAGCAGATTTACCACATTAATCTCTAAAAACCGTGGAAGGACAGAGAAAGTTTATTGGCAGTGCCCACTTCCCAAAAGGACAGGCTGCCCTTGACCCGGACGTCCCCATAACTGAGTCCTTGTCACTGACGCAACAAAATGACATAAAGGAATTTATAACTAAAAATAAAGACTTTTTCTCTCCCCTACTCGGACCGACCACCGTGATATATGACATAGTTACGGAACCAGGGGTCTGTGTAAATGTAAAACCCTACCTACGGCTAGATGGGAGGCGGTGGCGAAGGAGATAAAAAACATGTTGGAGTTGGACGTGATAGAGGAGTCCAACAGCACCTGGTCGAGCCTTATAGTGTTAGTCCCAAAGCCTGATGGCATTATCCGGTTCTGTAGCGATTTCAGGAAGCTGATTAACGTGTCTAAGTTTGACGTATACCCGATGCCGTGGGTAGACGAACTTGTGGACAGGTTGGGAGGGGTCCGGTACATAATAACCCTAGACCTAACTAAGGGCTACTGGCAGATACCCCTAATAGGGTCAGTCAAAGAGAAAACGCCCTTTTCTACTCCTGAGGGCACCTTTCAGTACAAACGAATGCCGTTTGGTCTGCATGGAGCTCCTGCATCATTCCAGAGGAAGATGGACAAGACCTTGAGTCCACACCGACCCTATGCAGCCGCCTACTTGGATGATGTGGTCATCCACAGTCCTGATTGGGAATCTCATTTGCCCCGGGTGCAAGCGGTTGTGGATTCTCTCAGGAAAGCAGGGCTTGCAGCCAACCCCAAAAAGTGTGCTATCAGTCTTGAGGAGGCCAAATACCTGGGCCACATTATTGGACGGGGACTCATTAAACCACAGAACAACAAATTAGATGCAATTCAGAAGTGGCCCCAACCTCAAACTAAAAAGCAGGTGCGTGCGTTCCTTGGGATCACGGGGTACTATAGGCGCTTCATACCGGACTTTGCCTCCATCGCCGTTCCCCTGGCGGATCTGACAAGGGGCAGAGGGTCAGTTATGGTGAAGTGGAGCCCGGAGGCCGAGAAGGCATTAACAGAAGCTAAAGCAAGCCTTTTGTGAAAACCGGTGCTGGTGACCCCGGAATTCACAAAAGAGTTTGTGGTGCAGACCGACACCTCTGATGTGGGTGCAGCCAGGGGTAGGCAACCTGGGGCCCTCCAGCTGTTGCAGAACTACAAGTCCCATCATGCATCTGGGAGTAATTGTAACTGCCAGACTTGCAATGCCTCATGGGAAATGTAGTTCCACAACAGCTGGAGGGCTACTGTTTGCCTACCCCTGGTGTAGCAAAATAGAAAGAACCTCCCCGTAGAGATAAATTGGGATTTTCAGGGCATAGATAATTAATTGCAATACTGTACGTATACAAAACATACATATTTTATTGTAGTGATAAAATTGGATAGACAGTATATGACAGAAGACATATCAAAAACCAACATATCAAAAATCATAGATCAAAAGACAGTATAAAAGCAACCATGTGGTACTTATTTTCAATGGAAGTGAAAATGTTCACCCCAATACAGAATTCTTGCCTAGTCGCCCTGATGTGGGTCTAGGGGTATGGGGAGGAGCACCCGGTTGTATACTTAAGCCGGAAACTGAACCAGCACGAAAAACATTATGCGATAGTCGAGAAGGAGTGTCTCGTGATTAAATGGGCCTTGGAAAGCCTGAAGTATTATCTTTTGGGCAGGCTGTTTAGACTGGTCACCGACCATGCCCCCCTGAAGTGGATGTGCGATAACAGGGAGAAGAATAGTCGGATGACAAGCTGGTTTTTGGCCCTACAGCCCTACAAGTTCACAGTGGAATATAGGACGGGAAAGCTGGAAAACAATACAGATGGCCTTTCCCGAGTCCACAGTCTGGGCAAACCAATTGCTCAGCTGCAGGGGCTTGAGAGGGGAGGGATATGTGACGTTCTGTGAGGTGCAATAGTGGACAGGTGTTATTTGTCGCCTTGCATGCATTCACTTGGAGTGGACTGGTGAGTTTGAGCAAGGTTTCGCCAGCCACCATGGCAGGGCTGGTTCCGGCCCAGAGTTTCTGGTCCGTCCAAACCACTATCCTGCTGGATATAATCACCAGAAAGAGATCTCACAGGAGATCACCCTGGGTCTCAGTGTGCAACAACTGAGGGAGCTAAGAGCTGGATTTTGGTTGCTCTAACGACTGCAAAGAAGTAAAGGTTTGCCTTTGTTTGTTTAGAGGTGTCAGGGACAAGCCCTGCCATTGTATAGAGAGGCCTCCTGCTTTGTATTAGCTTAGTTAGCTTAGTTTGTTTTACTGTTTTGTTTGTTTTTATGATTTGCAACCGTTTCTAAATAAAGCTGGCAATCTGCCAGACTTTTAAGAAAGTTGGTCTTCCCGCTACCTTTTTCCCAGAAAAAGTGAGCCACAAAAGCTAATCTCCCACAATACTTACCTATTTTCAGTCCGGTCATGTTATCCCGTTCCCCCTGTGTTAGCCAGTGGCAGCTGCAGGGGAGATGAGGGAGCATTGACAACGATAGGGACAGTGGGGTGATATCACCACTCCCAGGCATTGCTGAACGCTCTCTCCTCTCCCCTGCAGCCGCCCCTGACTGGCACAGGGGATCATGTGACCAGAAGGGAGCAGGCTGTAACTAGGTAAGTAGATACATCTCTTTTACACAGGTTGGTCAGCATAGGTGTCAGGAGGGGGGCATTTTTAAGACTAGTTAAGTTTAAGCTGGAATTCTACTTTTAGTAGCTGTGCTGACAAAGCCTTTTTTGCAATCTTGCTCCAAAACAATTTATTTTACCACCTCAAAATTTTCCTCTGCTGTTTTGCTTTTCCAACCAGTTGGGGAGTGTGCGCTGAAGACATCATACCATATACTGACCATATATGAATACAGCCTATTTGCCATTAGTAAATTGATCCCTGTGTGACACAATCTATAGCAGTGGTCTACAACTACAAGTCACTCCAGTTATATACTTGACTGAGCAGTTACATGCCAAACAAAGCTCATGGTAATTAAAAGTGAAGTTATTTATTTGGGGCTTTTCCAGCATTAAAGTCTCACGGCAGTGAAAAATAATGAACTTTGGTAACTATATGTATATAATAACATCATTTTGTATATGAATTTTGATTTTATTTCATATGTCTTTATTTATATATTCTCCACATTGGCATGCAGACCAAGCTGTCCAGCAAAAGTTAACATTACAGGGGTTGAAGGTAACTATATAAGACTGCCAGGGGTGCTTACAACTGTCAGCATGTATTCAAATTGTTTGCCTACTTTTGCTGTAACTGCTTAAAAAGTGTTAGCCAGAGTTTCGCTCAAATTTGTTTACTCCCTACCTAAAGTCTATTTAAAATTGCATATCTTCTACAATGGAAATGTTTCCCCAACAAACCGGACTGGACAGGTGTGAATGGACCCTAAGACTGGTTGAGCTAGATTTATTCACCATCAAATTGCTTAAAGCAATATTAAACCCAAAACTAAAAATGTAATATATAGCAGCTTAGCAATCATTAGATCTGGCTGCATTAGTTTTCTTTTGTTTTTTTTATGCTTTTTTCCCTCTGTTTTCACCTGGTGATCTGGCCAGCAACACACCTTCTGTATTAGAGTGCCTCCACCCTGGAGGAAGGAGCACAGGGGGCACCTTTGAACAGTGGCATTGTCAGTCCGAGGGGAGGGAAGTGCTAAGCCTCGTACACATGAGTCGATGATCGTATACAAGAGGTCGTACGAATGACCGTTGTATGCAAAATCGATCCGTACGCGCGATTTGAACAGCCGACTTACGACGGTCGTACAACAGAAGTTGGATAAGCAAATTAGAAAACTTGGTAGTACCAACAAGCGGTCATACGACCGTTGTATCGTGTGTACAGAGAAGTTGGTCCAACAAGTTGTATTGTCCAAAACACGCATGCTCAGAAGTCAGGAACGGCCGGATGCTAATTACATGCACCTGAACTTTCTCTGTATACGTTCACTACGTTCAGCTTGGTCGTACGATCGTGTAGGGCATGTCAGTATGCTAGATACAACAGCCTACATAAGATTTGGTCCATTCGGTCGTACGACTGTCGAACCGTGTGTACGAGGCTTTAGATGTACTAACAGATTTAGATACACTAACAAATTGAAGCAAAACTCTAACCCACACTTTATAAGCAGTTAGAGCAACTTTTTACCCTTTTAGGATAAAGGTTTTACATAAATAAATAAAAGCTGATCATTGTAAGCACCCCTGTCAGTGTTAAAATGGTTTGTCTTATATCTGCAACTGATACATTCTGCTGAAGAGTTTGGTCTGTTGAAAAACAAGAGACTTACTGGCTAGATCACCAGATGAAAATAGAATGCAGACAGCCTAAAAAGAAAACAAATGCAGCCATCATCTATAAAATGGTAAGATAAAATAAATAATGTTTGCTTTTGGGTTTAAAGGCTAAGTTCACATTTTTTTCTAAATTCCAGCTTATATTTACCAATATACCATTAATGTACCTCTTTTGCAGAAAAGAAAAAGCTTTCTATATGACCTACACCAGGCATAACCTCAGCCTCCAGTTGTTGTATAAATAAAATGTCTACAATGCGACATGTAAGGCCCTTAGGTTGGGTAAACTGTTAAGACCCAGGAAGGAATTCACCAGATGACCTCATTAACACACCCTGGACCTGCCCCCCCCCCCCCCTCCAGGAGATAACTCCCACCAACCTTTCTATACACATGTCAATCAATGTCAAAGAACAACATTCTCACTGAATGCACAGCCAGGGCCTTCCTCGTTTTGCACCTTACCGTCTTCTTACATTGATCGCTCATTTGGCAGAATGTGCAGGAACTGAGCGATCATAGCCTATGTGGAGCAGAGCTGGAGCATTGAAAACAGAAGTGTGTCCTGGAAGTCTGTAAATCTCACCATACACTATACAATCTGATTGCACAATCCCCTTTAGATCTACCATAAACTATGTAGTGCCTGTCTAATTGGATACAGAGTGATTGGATAGATGGTGTGTCCTACTATTATATCCTTTTGGTAAGTCTGAAGAAATTGTACAATCAGATTGTATAGTGTATTGCCACATTTATACACCTAAAATGAACTAGTTGTGCTTTCGGTGCCATTAATTCTTAACAGCACACCAAACACAGAAGCAAACACACATTTTGCCATGTGAAAAAACGAGCAACAAATGCAGCAAAATGCACAGTAAAAAACGTGCATTTGCCATGTGTAGGGCAGCCAAATCATTGGACTGCACTATGCGTGTCATGGGCAAAACATGCCAAAAAACATGTGTGCCACTACGCTTGGTATGAATGGGGCCTGAAAGTGAAATTGGTGCGCTTATACAAGAACAATGAGGCTCCATTCATATCTGTGTGTTTCCGAACGCATGGCAAACTGCACGAATAACATGCGCTTTGCCATGCATTTCAAAAACGTGCTGCAAATGCGCATCCTGCTTGCATTGTCATTAAATGTTAAAGGCACACCAAGCATGGGCAGCAGGCATGCATTTGCTGTGCAACAAACGCAGTAGTAAAAATACACCAAGCTCCACTAAAAAGAAAATTCTGGAGCTTCTTTGAGGCGATCGTCACGTGTAGGGCGGCCTATTCAAGCGCATGGGCTACCCTATGCATGACAAGCAGAAATGCTCAAAACACCCCCAAAAAATGCATGCGGGAATGTGAGTGCCCGCTATGTTGAGATTTGGAGTGTCTCCATAAACTCTCTCCTATGTACTTGTATAAAGGTGGCCATACACTATGCAATCTGATATTACAATCTCTGCACAATTTCATTTAGATTTACCAGAACTATGGAATAGGATGACACAACAAAACCAATTCATTCAATTTGTATCAAATCAGACAGGCCCTTGTGCTACATATCTGATGGGATATCTAGAGGAGATTGTACAATCAGATTGTATAGGAAGTTGGTGGAAATAAAACAAGAGGCGGTATAGTAATGAAAGAGGTGTGGTCCAGAGCGGTGGGATACAATCTACTGGAAACTAAAAACATTTTTAAAAATCCAAATAAACAGATGAACGTTCAAAGCTGTTATAGATGATGTAAGTGAGGGAAAGGCACATAGAGATGGCCAGGCCAGAAATGGCATTGGAAAATGCTGCTATTTATTAAGAAGAGTGAAATTCTGCCCGAAAAGGTGAACTTAGCCTTTAATACCACTTTAATTGGAGTTATGATAATTATATATAAACATGTAAATCACAAAAATTAACAAGATGTTTGTTTCCCAGACAGCAAACAAAAATGTCCTCATGTTTGCCCCCCGGTTGGGGAGATTCTCCCTCTCTGTTCTCACTGTTATCACTGACAATGAAAGTGTAAGAAAATCTCACATTTTGGGTTGTCACCAGAACAGGAATAAAGGGGAAATCTTCCAATGGGGACACTAGTTTTGATGGCTCTGGAGACAACAGGGATTCTCTTACTTTTGATAGATTTACCTCTCATTTCCTGTTTTGGCTATGGGACAGGAAGTGAAGAGAAATCTCCCCAATTTTACACAGATAGCAATAAGTATATATACAAGTATAATTTAAAAAAAAAAATAGAAAAAAAAAAAATATAATTTCACCTTACCTAAATCATCGTCTGCAATCGATATACCTGAAACATGAAGAAAAATGCAATTGTTTATTTCCAGTGCAAACACATTCACATTCAGGTGTTTTATTCTCATATTTTTACATTTGCCTTTTTATTAACGACAATTCAAGATAGTAAAAAAAGTAAAGCTTATTTCTATATGTTTCGCCTCTACCTGAAACGTGAAACCTTAAAGTGGTTCTAAAGTCTAAATGATTTTCACCTTATTGCATTCTTTGAATTAAGGTAAAAAAACATTTAGCTACCTTTTCTATCCCCCACCTCCCACCCTCACCCTCCTCCAAACACTTACCTGTCTCCTCTGATTGGTCCAGCACTGTGTCCGGCTGCAGCTCTTCTCCCATTACTTCTGGGTCTCAGAGGAAACTCAAGCAGCAGCGTGAGCCATTGGCTCCTGCTGCTGTCAGTCAAATCCTGTGAGAAGGGAGGCGTGGCCAAGCTGTGCTGTGTGTGTCTATGGACTATAGCTATGGAGGCACCCACAGGAAGAAGGAGTGGACAGTGCTGGCAGGGAACTTCCAGAAAGGGAGGTAAGGGACTACTCTGTGCAATGTCATTGCACAGAGCAAATAAGTGTAAACCTATTTTATATTAAAAAAAGAAAAAAAAGCTGTAGTATCATTTTAAAATGGATGTGAACTCAAAAAGATTAGATTTGCTCAGCAAACCCAAACAGTGAATATTGTTTGCATAGTTGCCAACAGTCTCGAATTGTCAGAGACACTCACAGAATTTAAACTGCTATCCAGACCTCCCGGAATTTGAGGTCGGTCACGGACAGTTCAATTCACAAACGCATGCGGCTCCAGTGTGGACACAGATCCCACCCCCTACCTCCCTCCAGCAGCTGAGCTGATCAAGCAGCTCTATTCCATATTGGGGACTCTCACTGGCTGATGCAAGGCTCTCAGGAATGATTTGGCAGGACTCAGGGGGCAGGCATGGAGGAGCATTGGAGGGGATCAATCCAGCCTGCCTACTGGTGCTTCACATGTGACATGTCATCAGAGCTATGTTAGTGCTGCCCTTGGGGTCTCTGCATCTCTGAGGGGCTGGGGAGGAGATGGCTTGGCCTCTGTGTGTGTTTGTTTTTTTTTTCTGGGGGGGGGGGGAGATGGCAGTTGCTGTAATGGGGGTGTGTATCTCATCAGGATGGCTGACAGCCCTGCACTGACATACTGTCCTGCACTAACTGCCCTGCACTGACACACTGCCCTGCCCTGCACTAACTGCCCTGCACTGACACACTGCCCTGCACTGACATACTGCTCACTGACTGCCCTGCACTGACATACTGCCCTGCACTGACATACTGCTCACTGACTGCCCTGCACTGACATACTGCCATGCACTGACATACTGCCCTGCACTGACATACTGCTCACAGACTGCCCTGCACTGACATACTGAATACAGACTGCCCTGCACTGACATACTGATCACAGATTGCCCTGCACTGACATACTGCCCCGCACTGACTGCCCTGCACTGACATACTGCCCCGCACTGACATACTGCACTGCACTGACTGCCATCAGGGTAGCTGACAGCCCTCCACTGACATACTGCCCTGCACCGACATACTGCCCTGCACTGACATACTGCTCACTGTCTGCCCTGCACTGACATATTGCCCTGCACTAACTGCCCTGCACTGACATACTGCTCACTGCTCATGCACTGACATACTGCTCACAGGCTGCCCTGCGCTGACATACTACTCACTGTCTGCCCTGCACTGACATATTGCCCTGCACTAACTGCCCTGCACTGACATACTGCTCATGCACTGACATACTGCTCACAGGCTGCCCTGCACTGACATACTGCCCTGCACTGATGTACTGCTCACTAACTGCCCTGCACTGACATACTGCTCACAGACTGCCCTGCAGTGACATACTGCCCTGCACTGACGTACTGCTCACTGACTGCCCCGCACTGACATACTGCTCACAGACTGCCCTGCACTGAAATACTGCCCTGCACTGACATACTGCCTGCACTGACTGCCCTGCACTGACATACTGCTCACTGACTGCAATGCACTGACATACTACCCTGCACTGACTGCCCTGCACTGACATACTGCTCACTGACTGCCCTGCACTGACATACTACCCTGCACTGACTGGCCTGCACTGACATACTGCTCACTGACTGCCCTGCACTGACATACTACCCTGCACTGACTGCCCTGCACTGACATACTGCCCTGCACTGACTGCCCTGCACTGACTGCCATGCACTGACATACTGCTCACTGGCTGCCTTGCACTGGCATCCTACCCTGCACTGACTGCCATGCACTGACATACTGCCCTGCACTGACATACCGCTCACTGACTGCCCTGCTGCTACATACCATACACTCCATAACATTTTTTGCTGCACTGGGCTGCATCATTTTTTGTTTACTTAGTATTTCTTTAGCCCCATAACTAAAGTGATCTTATATACAGTATACACTTTATATAGTGTGGCACTAGATTAACTATATGCCTCTTTTCAAAACCACGTCCATTTTAAATGAATGTCCCACCCCTAATTGAAGTAATTCTCTGCCTACAATGGCTTTCTGAACCTAAAGCAAAAAAAGGGGTCCCTGAAAATGTTTTTTAAATGTTGGCAACTATGTGTTTGGGGCGATAGTATAGACAGACCTGAGTGTGTTTAACCACTTCGTATCCGCGCTATAGCCAAATGATGGCTACGGCGTGGACCTACTTTGCCGGGAGGCCGTTAATAGATGTCCTCCTGTGCATGCGCTGTTTGCGCGTCCCTTTGGGGGCGCGCACCGCGTGCTCTGTGATCACCGAGTCTTATCAGCCCCTTACCATGGGATCAGCTGTCAGTCAATGACAGCTGATCAAGTGATGTAAACAAAAGATTGGTAATCATTTTTCCCCCCTCGTGCTGACAGCATGAGGGGAAAAAAAGCAGATCACCGGCTTCTGTCAGAGGGACATCGGTCCCTCACGCAGAAAGCTGTGGATGCATTGTCTGTGCCCACCAGTGCCACCTATCATTACCCACCAGTGCCCCCTACTAGTGCCCACAGTGCTACCTACCAGTGCCCACAGTGTCACCTACCTTTGCCCAGTAGTGCCGCCTATCAATGCCCACCAGGGCTGCCAATCAATGCCCATCAGTGCCTCATCATCAGTGCCACCGATCAGTGCTATCTATCAGTGTCACCTACCAGTGCCACCCATCAGTGCCCATCAGTGCCACCTATCAGTGCCCTTCAATGCCACCCATCAGTGCCAACTCTGTGCCACCTCTCAGTGCCTATCAGTGCCGCCTTATCAGTGCCCATCAGTGCAGCCTCATCAGCGCACATCAATGAAGGAGAAAAATTACCTGTTTTCAAAAGTTTATAGCAAACTATGAAACTGTTTTGGTTTAATTTTTCTAAAATGTTGGTCTTTTTTTTGTTTTGTTTTTTTGAGCAAAAAAATAAAAAAACCCAGCAGTGATTACATACCACCAAAAGAAAGTGGCAGCGTCACGTGCTGTAGCCTAATTAGATCAGAGTACTGGACGCTCCGGGGCTGGTGGCAGCTGGAGCCTGGAGGCACCGAGGCAGGGTTTGTTCCTGGCACTGGCAGAGTCGTCGGATGCATGCCGAGCCCTGGTGAGTGTAGAACACTGACATTGTATTTGGAATCAGGTAGGTCAGTGTAGGTGTCAGTGTAGTGGTCAGGTAGGTTAGTGAAGGGGTCAGGTAGGTCAGTGTAGGTGTCAGGTAGATCAGTGTAGGGGTCAGTCAGGTCACTGTAGTGGTCAGGTAGGTCAGTGTAGGTAGGTCAGTGTAGTGGTCAGGTAGGTCAGTGTAGGTAGGTCAGTGTAGGGGTCAGGTAGGTCAGTGTAATGGTCAGGTGGGTCACATGGGTTACATGGGTAGGGCAAAGGAGGTGGGGTCAGGGGCAGAGCCAGGGGGGCGGCAAAATCAAGTTTCGCCTACGGTGTCAAAATACCTTGCACCAGCCCTGGAAAGATTAGTTAAATTACATGTTTGGGGAAGCCATAAAGCTGCCTAATGGCACTATTACAGATGGGATTTTTCTTTTGCATATACAGTATCTCACAAAAGTGAGCACACCCCTCACATTTTAATAAATATTTTATTATACCTTTTCATGTGACAACACTGAAAAAATGACACTTTGTTACATTGTAAAGTAGTGAGTGTACAGCTTGTATAACAGTGTAAATTGCTGTCCCCTCAAAATAACTCAACACACAGCCATTAATGTCTAAACAACTGGCAACAAAAGTGAGTACACCCCTAAGTGAAAATGTCCAAATTGGGCCCAAAGTGTCAATATTTTGTGTGGCCACCATTATTTTCCAGCACTGCCTTACTCGCTTGGGCATGGAGTTCACCAGAGCTTCACAGGTTGCCACTGGAGTCCTCTTCCACTCCTTCATGATGACACCCAGTCTCCGAAGGGATGGGATCATGCTCTGCTTCAGTATGTCACAGTACATGGTGGCATTCATGGTTCCCTCAATGAACTGTAGCTCCCCAGTGCTGGCAGCTCTCATGCAGCCCCTGACCATGACACTCCCACCACCATGCTTGACTGTAGGCAAGACACACTTGTCTTTGTACTACTTACCTGGTTGCCGCCACACACGCCTGACAACATCTAAACCAAATAAGTTTATCTTGGTCCCATCAGACCACGGGACATGGTTCCAGTAATCCATGTCCTTAGTCTGCCTGTTTTCAGCAAATTGTTTGCAGGCTTTCTTGTGCATCATCTTTAGAAGAGGCTTCCTTCTGGGACAACAGACATGCAAACCAATTTGATGCAGTGTGCGGCGCAGGGGCTGAGCACTGACAGGCTGACCCCCCCACCCCTTCAACCTCTGCAGCAATGCAGGCAGCACTCATAAGTCTATTTTCTAAAGACAACCTTTGGATATGATGCTAAGCAAGTGCACTAAATTTCTTTGATCGCTCAAGGCCTGTTCTGAGTGGAACCTGTCCTGTTAAACCACTCTATGGTCTTAGCCACCATGCTGCAGCTCAGTTTCAGGGTCTTGGCAATCTTCTTATAGCCTAGGCCATTTTTTCAACAATTCTTTTTTTCAGATCCTCAGAGAGTTCTTTGCCATGAGGTGCCATGTTAAACTTCCAGTGACCAGTATGAAAGAGTGAGAGCGATAACAGCAAATTTAACACATCTGCTCCCCATTCACACCTGAGACCTTGTAACACTAACAAGTCACATGACACCGGGGAGGGAAAATGGCTAATTGAGCCCAATTTGGACATTTTCACTTAGTGGTGTACTCACTTTTGTTGCCAGCGGTTTAGACATTAATGGCTGTGTGTTGAGTTATTTTGAGGGGACAGAAAATGTACACTGTTATACAAGCTGTACACTCACTACTTTACATTGTAGCAAAGCGTCATTTCTTCAGTGTTGTCACATGAAAAGATATAATAAAATATTTACAAAAATCTGAGGGGTGTACTCATTTTTGTGAGATACTGTATTTTATATTTCTCTGTACCTGGGATAAAACCATTTATTTTGCATAATGAGTATGACACACATTACTCTTATGTGTGTGTATCCCCATAAAAGTTAAAACCAATATTAACCCTATACTATATATTTAAAAAAAAATCTTGTATTACACACTGTGTACCATTTGCATATCACACTTTTATTTACTAAGTTAGAAGGTGACAAGAGCTCCCAATTCTCTACATAATAAGAGAGTGTTGAAGGAGCCTCATGTATAGCATTATTATTATTTCATGTGTACGTTATGTATACATATTACGTATGTCACTACGTTATTGTGTGTGTTACATCACAACGCGCATGCACTGTCATGATGCTCATTCCACAACAATTGCTGGAGTCATCTTTAAAGCAGAGTCCCCCCCAAAAGTGGAATCTCCGCTTATCTGCCTCCTCCCCTCTTCTGGTGCCACATTTGGCATCTTTTGGGGGGAAAGGGTACCTGTTTTTGACAGGTATCCATCACCCACTTCCGGGAGACTGCTCCGCAGCGACCTCAGCCCCCTTTCTCCTTCCTCCGGCGGCCGGGCCAGTTAGACAGCGCAGCGCACTTAGCGCATGTGCAGTAGGGTTTCCCTTACAACGAATGGCGGCGGCAGCACCCAAGAGCCTGTCAAAAATCAGCTGGGGTGCCAACATTGCAGGATCGATGGACAGGTAAGTGTCCTAATATTAAAAGTCAGCAGCTACAGTATTTGTAGCTGCTGACTCCTAATTTTCTGGTGGTGGTGGTGTGGGGGGGCAACTCTTCTTTAAGGGCGCATTGCTCACAATATAGGGTCAAAATATTCCTTGATATTTCCAATATTTAAACCTGCAATCATCTTTCCAAACCAATCCCTTGGTCTATCATTGTCCTTTATTTAGCTATATTTATAAGCTTTATAACCTGCTAATTTTTTATTTATTACCCAAAGACAAACATTCCACATGTGCACCATTACAAAATTCTCTCTATATATTTTTTTATATCTGTCTACCTTTTTCTTATCAGTTAATTTATCTTTATGTATTTTTATTTTCTGTTTTCAGATGTAGACCTGTCAATCAGTTGCTCACAACAAAAATATACAGTATATAAAATATTACCAAATACAATATATTCCTTCATTTACATCTCTTGCAGCAGTTAATTGAACTTAATTCATATTAATATATTCCAAATGGAAACAATTTTTAATATGTTGTTACTTAAAGTAGAACTATAGGCAAAACTTTTTTTTCATTTTGGATAGCGTAAGGGAGGGTCATAAACCCG
>BLSH010229953.1:198457-234355 GCA_018402905.1 Glandirana rugosa
ACGAAACACGTGACTACGCGTCAGTACAACCTTGTCCTTCCCCGGTAGGGGTTTGACAAGGGTGTTATAACCCTCGTACTTTCCGGGTGGTTTTAGGAGTCGTGGTCCGGGTACTACGAGAATTAGACCGGGACCGTCCCGACCTAATTGTATCCGTGATAAATTCGACATCGAGGTCCGGGGATGGAGTTCTATCCGGGTACGGTCACTCAGTAATTACGACAAATCGACACACACATACGTGGTAACAATACATTTAGCGCCCGTCGTCCGTGATAACAATACGTTTAGAGCCCACGTGTCGTCTACGATAACAATAACTCAGCTGCCGCTGTGATTTACATAACAATAGTGCCTGCCGGCCGCCTGCGATTTTCATAACAGTGTCTGCCGCCCGCAATTTCCATAACAATAGCATCTGCTGTGCACCCGAGATTTGCATAACAATAGTGCCTGCTGCCCGCGATTTACATAACAATGGTGCATACACACACAGCTAAACAGCATTAATGACTCACTGGCATGGGCCTATCTTGAGGTAGGGGCCTGGAGCTACAGCTTAAATAGTGCCTATGTTAATCCAGCCCTGCCAGGGCCAGATTAAGAGCATCATGGGCCTGGTGCTGAGGATTTTGGTGGGCCTTTCATGCTCCCAATATTGTGGGAACAGTTTGGGGATGGCCCCTTCCTGTTCCAACATGACTGCGCATCAGTGCACAAAGCAAGGTCCATAAAGACACGGATGAACGAATTTGGGGTGGAGGAACTTAACTGGCCTGCACAGAGTCCTGACATCAACCCAATAGAACACCTTTTGGCTGAATTAGAGTAGAGACTGTGAGCCAGGCCTTCTTGTCCACATCAGTGCCTGAACGCAAAAATGTGCTTCTGGAAGAATGGTCAAACATTCCCATATACACACTCCTAAACCCTGTGGACAGCCTTCCCAGAAGAGTTGAAGCTGTTATAGTTGCAAAGGATGGGGCAACTCCATATTGAACCCTACAGACTAAGACTGGGATTCCATGTGGGATGCCATGTGCTTGTAAAGGCAGGTGTCCCAATACTTTTGCCTAGCTAGTGTATCTGCCAAGATTTGCAATGGTGGTGGAACCCTCCCACACATAAATACTACATTTAGGCATAATTTAGGTAAGGCCCTGAGTCAGGAATTATGTTTAACAATGAAGAGAGAATAAACAACATCGCTACATGAAGTGACATGTTTGGGATTCAAACTCAGGACCTGAGCAATGGCAGGCAGAATACCTTGTGAGCCACAGTGCTGCTGCATGTGGAGTCCTCCTACACATAAATATATACTGCATTTCTTGGAATATATAGGAATTGCATTAGTCAGGAGTTTCTCTTCTTGATTTATTCTGTGATATTTGGTGTTTCTTGCTGTATGAGTGTAGAATAGTAATGTTATCCTCAGATTTTTGGGAATTACATTTTTATTTCTGCTGTTGGTACACATATCACATTTTTTGGGCTCAAATTAGGATCATTTGGAAAGAATAAAAAATAAAAAAGGGACTAATTTTAAATTTCCATAAGCAAAGATATTGTTTGTGGTTTAACAACATAGAGAGAACAAACAACATCTCTACATAAAGGGACACGTTTGGGATTTGAACTCAGGACGTCAGCAATGGTAGGCAGAATTGCTACCTTTTGAGCCATAGGGCTGCTGCGTGGCAAGTCCTCCTACACATAAATACACAGATACTGTAATATCTAGGAAATACTTTAGTCAGGAGTTATTCTTGATATATTCTGTGATATTTGGTGGTCCTTGCTGCATGAATGTAGAATCGTAAAGTTATCCTCTGATTTTTGGGAATGACATTTTTATTTCTGATGTTGGTGCGTACATCACATTTTTTGGGCTCAAATTAAAGTGGTTGTCAACTCTGAACAACCACTTTAACCTACAGGTAAGCCTATAATAAGGCTTACCTGTAGGTTCCCTGCATAACTCCTAAACCTGCATGGTTTAGGAGATATACAATGTACTTGCATGTGCCGACGTCATCGGCACATGCGCAGTGAAGAAACGGCCTCCGTGCCGTTTCTGCACTGAAATCGTACCACAATTGCTGGCTCCCGTGTGCATGCGCTGGAGCGACGTCATGCGGCTCCGGCCTGTCACAGAGCCGGAGATCGCAACCCCTGAAAGGAAGAGGGGCGAATATGGACGCGGCCTGGAGCGGGGTCATCACAGGCTTCCAATGCAGGTGAATGGCACATAACAGACTAGTATGCAATGCATACCATAAGCAATGGTATTGTTTTTGGTTTGTGAAGACACCTGTGTGAGATTGGGGAAATATTTTTGTGAGATAGATATCAACAAGTGAAAGTGACAGAGAAAAAAATATTTAATCAAAACATGAAAAGATTGCACATTCTACCATTCTTAAAAACAAAATAGATTATCAAAATTGCAACATTGTTGCAAGGACAATTTATTTGAGAGAAAGATACATTTCATCTCAACATGATAAGGGTTTCTTTGGGGAAGTTACAATTGTATTAGAATGAATGGCTGAAAATTGCATTGGACTGTCATTTTTTCACACAGTTTAAAAACAGATCATCTTTAAACAATATCCTGCAAATTTTAGTACAATATAGGTGATTATATCATGCTCTAAACATTATTTCCATGTGCATGTCTCCAGGTCTTAACTGGAGTAAGGATTTGGGCGCTATCTGTTGCCTGGGCGCTGTACTGAATACCATTTTGGCGGCATTTCTGCTGCAGGCGCTATAGTGAATACCGTTTTGGCGCTATTTAGTTCCATTTGTCATTTTTGGCGCTAAATAATACTCAGTACCGCAAATGTGCACCTGAGCGCTATAGTAAATAAACCCCACAGAGTAATTGTTTTCTCTCTGTACTTATGGTGAGTCTGTATCCTTCTTCCTAAAGGTAAAAAAAAAAAAAAATATATATATATATATATACAAAGCTTGCTAATATAGTAAGGGAGGAATGCACTTAAAATTTGTTCATATCTTTACTATGGTGATCATTCTTGCTGCTGTCCCCTTTTCAGCTAGATGTTTGTTTCAGCCCGCGATTTGCATAACAATAGCGCCTGCCGGCCACCCGCGATTTACATAACAATAGTGCCTGCCAGTCACCCTTAATTTACATTGCAATAGTGCCTGCCTCCCGCGATTTACATAACAATGGTCTACACACACACAGCTAAACAGCATTAATGACTCACTGGCATGGGTCTATTTTGAGGTAGGGGCCTGGAGCTACAGCTCCAATAGCCCCTATGTTAATCTGGCCCTGCTGGAGTCTATATAAGATAGTAAAGTTTTCACAAATGGTCTAAGAATTGTGTCTTTGTATTTACCAGTACTCTCCGTAAAATTTTGATTTTGAGATACTATAGGGCAACACAGTGGTGTTTCCTGACTTTTAGTCAGCTTGGGTAGAGCATAAAATGTCACTATTTTTGGATTCCAATTTGACAAGCATTTGAATCCCTTAATATTATTTTTAAACTCATGTCTTTTTTTTTTTAGGAACCTTCTATTTCCAAGATGTACCTTCTTGCGGGATCCTCTTCTAAAACACAACAACATCATACTTATTTCTGTCCATCAGAACCAACTTTATGTCTTTTTTAGCAGGTTTCATCAAATCAAGATTCTGTTCCAGATGTCCCAGGGCCATTCTTTCATTACTTGTAAGATTGTGATTTTTTTTAAAACTTTTCTTTTTTTAATATAAAAGATGTCATTTTGTTTCAACCAATTGCTCCAATATTTGAATATTAGGGTGTTACGGAACAGCGTGATTTTCAGGGATGGCCGTAGTGACAGTGTGCCTTGACAGCTGTGGGGTTGATATTTTTTATTTACAATCAATTTGTCTCATAGATAGATTTTGTAGCAACACCTATTTTTATCAAGTGGTACTAGATCTGCTTTTACTCGCAGATAGAAATTTGCCAGGCATTTGATGAAGCTCTCCTGTTGTTGCTGTTGCAAATGTGTTCTACCTCTGGCCAATTTTTACCAGCTGTACTGTCTGAGGGCTGGCACTCTTAATTCCTGTAGGAAAACACTTGCCTGACCCTTGTGTCTCTGCATTTCAGCTTGTTCTTGTAGATGAAACTGCCACTGGCCAATTTTTACATAGGTAGTTTATCTGAGGGCTGACCTCTAAATTCATGTAAGGCAGAGCTCGACAATTCCCGTTCGCCATGGCGACCAGAAATCGCGCCCTGGCGAGCAACACCCGATCCTTCTCTCCCCTCACTATCTAGCTGCATCTCTGAAGAGTCGTTCTCTGCCTGAGGCTAGCTGACAGTTGTGAAATCCAGGCGGTCTGCCAAGTTCGCTGATAACTATAAGGCCTCATACACACACACACACACGTTTTTTGACACCTACGTTTTTTGGCGTTTTTTTCAGCTCTCCATGTTAGTCAATGGCCCCATAAAAACGCTGACGTTTTTTTAGCAGTAGAGGGCGTTGGCGTTAGTGAGCTGAAACTAGAACCCACGGCCAGCGCATTCTGAGGCTGTAACGTTCTGGCGTTTTTTGCTGACTAACGCCCATTAACGCCATACCGGCATTAACCGGCTTTTTTGATGCCAACGTTTTTAGGTTTAAAAATAGCAGAGGATTTAAAAAAAAAAAAAAAAAGCCTATTGACACTGACGCTCACTAACGCTGATTAACGCTGATGCAACTCACCAAAAAAAAACGCAGATTTTTCCCTGACGTCGGACCCGACGTTTTGCTTATTATAAAACATACGACCATGTGTATGAGGCCTTAACACAAATATACAAAAAATATATTTTCGTACTTCTATCAAAGGCATGAGCTCAGTTTAACCACTTAAAAACTAAACCTTTTTTGTGATTTGTTGCTTACAAGTAAAAATCCAGTATTTTTTGCTAGAAAATTACTTAAAACCCCCAATCATTATGTATTTTTTGTTAGCAGAGACCCTAGAGAATAAAATACAATATTTTATGCTGCACTGTATTTGCGCAGCGGTCTTTCAAATGCAGTTTTGAGGAGAAGCTGGATATGCAGAAGTCTTTTCTATGTCCTCTGATAAAGCCCTGTGTACCATCAACAATTACCACTCTTTATGTGCAGCTGGGCTCCAGTATTTCATGGTGACCGGAAACCCAACAGAGCAATGAAAAGTCACTGTGGGGGACACACAAGTAGGCAGGAAGTGGCTGCAAAGAGGCAGCAGAAGACCAGCAGAAGATCATCAGCACTGGTATTTTATGTAAAGTGTTACAAAGGCTTCATTTAGATGTGCAGTTGGGTGGTAAAAATGTGCAGTAGAGACATGTTTTTGCCACCCACCAACGGCCACCCTTAAGCTGCATTAGGCAGCAGATGAGGGTGTTTTACATGCCGCAGTCACCATGCAGTCAGCATAATAAGGAGTTTCCCCCATAACAGGTTTTTAGAGTCACTCTTTCTGGCCAGACTATAACCCTGATGTAACGGTGTGACTGGCTGCCCTGCTGTAAGTTAGGGAGCCACTAATTACTTGCCTTACCCCAGGGAAGTGCTGACAACCCAACACTACGCTAAAAAAAACTGGCTCCTAACTTTTTTAGCTGGCTCCTAGATTCAAAGCAAATTTGTCAAGCCGTGATGTAAGGGCACATCTGCCTATCCTCTGTGGTTGCACGGAGCTTCTTTTCCACACATTTGTGGACTGGGTTGGAGGCCGTCTCCTGGTGACCTATTGGTGAGTGCTCTCAGGAGTTTCTGGGCAGAGTGAACTAATGCTGTATGATCTTTAATATTTATATGATGTATATCTTTATGAACATTTCTGATTCAGAATTTTGTTTCTGCTAGAGATTTGTCCTATGCAATGGTTTATTATATCCCCTGAGGAAGCCAAGGTTGGCAAAATATATTGGGATCTAGAACATCATGTTTCAACCATCGCTGCTATGAATATAATAGAGCTATATTGTGATATGTATACATTGCTTGATGCACCTTTATTTTAAATCAAACGATAGTGTTTTTTTAATGAATACAATAAACTGATATGTTTTTATACAATTGTTTACATGTTTTTTTTGCTGGCACCATGAAAGTCCCACTAATCCCTCTTGATCATTCTAAATGTAACTTCTCAGAGACGAGGTGCCGAATATAATGGTGCCATCCCAATGCCAAAGGTATCTATCTGCCTATACCTTGTGTTTGTGCATTTGGGCCTATTCTTGCTGTTTATAACTGTCCTCCCACTGGTCAGTGTTTGCACACTGATCTCCAATAGTTTGATATAAATTGGCAAGCAACAGGATAGATCTAAAGACTAAGTGCAGCCAAAATAAGAAACAGGAAAATCAGCACAAGGGACATAACTTATTGTTAGTAGGATGTGCTGATGCCTCCTCTATCCATGACCCCCAGCCCCCCCCCCCAACACACACACAACAGTTGACATAATCTTCAAGAGAGCCAGACTATGTCAACCCTTCCCACCCAGCTACTTCATGGAAACTATACTACAGCTTCTATGAATTAAACAGGATTCAGGATCTAAGATACGAGGACAGGAGGATGATTGATAGGTACGCCCCCCCCCCCCCCCAATTCATAGATTAAGTTTCATAAAAGCAGAGCTCCTAAATAAAATTGTAAAAAAATAAATAAAAATAAACTACTGACACTGATCTCTGCCCTTCTGACATACACACACACACACACTCATGTTTGTTTGCGCTTTGTGGTGCACACCCTAATGCAATAGGTTGCGCACACCTATGCCTGTGCGTATGTGCAATCCTTAATACTGTCCATCAAAGAGCTAGAGGGTCAAAGTTGCAACCTTACCTTGTGTCTTTGGAGGCTACATACTTCCAAGTGTGTATGTTTCTACATATGCCTATTACTTACTGCAAAGATGAGACTAAACTTACAGTGCAGATACTGGCAACTTGTTAACTTCACCAAATCATTTTCAGAACAATACCATTTTTAGTTTCTATTGGCCATGCGATTTCTTTGTTTTATACTTGGTTTAGCCCTGGATCCTCCTAATATGTTTTAGCCTTAGCTTCTTTTTTTGTAAATCTTTATTTAACCACTTCATCCCTGGAAGGATTTCACACTTTAGGACCAGAGCACTTTTTGCGATTCGGCGCTCCATCGCTTTAACTGACAATTGCGCGGTCGTGTGTCGTTGTACCCAAACGAAATTTGCGTCCTTTTTTCCCCACAAATAGAGCTTTATTTTGATGGTATTTGATCACCGCTGCATCATTTCTGATCGCCGCTATAAACAAAAGAAGAGCGACCATTTTGCAAAAAAACCCAAATTTCTTACTTTTTGCTAAAATACAAACCCAAAAAAAAAAAATATAAAAAAACATTTTTTTCAACGGTTTTGGCCGATTTATATTCTTCCTCATATCTGTGATAAAAAAAATCGCAATCTGCATTTATTGATTGGTTTGCGCAAAAGTTGCCGCGTTTACGGATGATGAGAATTCATTTCTGGGGTTTTTATATTTTTTTTATTTTTTACTAGTAATGGCGGCGATCTGCGATTTTTACTGCGATATTGCGGCGGACATGTCGGACCATTTTGACACTTTTTTGGGACC
Source organism: Glandirana rugosa (assembly GCA_018402905.1). Classification (NCBI taxonomy): domain Eukaryota; kingdom Metazoa; phylum Chordata; class Amphibia; order Anura; family Ranidae; genus Glandirana; species Glandirana rugosa. Next base: position 206,092 of record BLSH010229953.1, read on the forward strand.
ATTGGCATTTATACAGCGATCAGTGCTATAAAATTGCACTGATTACTGTGTAAATGCCATTGGCAGTGAAAGGGTTAACCTGGGGGGGCGCTCTAAGGTTAACTGGGTTCCCTGGGCGTGTTCTAACTGTGTGTGTGCTGCCCTGGCAGGGGAAGGGGAGTGATCACAGCTTCCATATAGAGGAAGGCTGTGATCACAGTCCTTCCCCCCTCACAGAACGGAGATCCGTGTTTACATACACGGACCTCCGTTCTTTCACTCCGGGGGGGGCATCGCGGGTAGCCGGCGGAGATCGCGTCCGCAGCACCCGCTCCCTGGCCCCCCCCCGGACACAGTGCGCGCTCACAGTGCGCGATCTGGCAGCCACCGTCATATGGCGGCGATTTGCCTAGCGGAGCCATCTGCCATCTGCGGTTGGCGGTCGGCAAGTGGTTAAAGCGGTTGTATCCCCACAGAAAAAAATAAGATAAATAAAAACACCTGTAAGGCAAAGGCATAATGAGCTAGTATGCACCGCATACTAGCTCATTATGATATACTTACCTCAGAATGAAGCTCCCATGGGGCTGCTAGGCCCCCGCAGAGGGAGTTGCCATCTTCCCTCGGGGGTTCCTTCCGGGCTTGCGGTTCGGCCGATGTGAGTGGCCGGAGCCGAGAGACGTCACTCCTGTGCATGCGCATGGGAGCCCGTCTTTCCGGCTGCATGCAAGGTGAATATCTCCTAAACTGTACCTGTAGGTAAAAATCACTAAAATGGGGATACAACCACTTTAATACATTGTGCAATTACAGTGCCAACAAAGAAATGCAACCACCACCAGGCCTGGATTCCTTTGCTTCTAACAATGGCATGTGCCTAAAAATCAAGGTTATGCTACACATAATTTGTGCATAGCTCTTGGTTGTGGAAATATGTATTCTTGCTATTCACAAACAGTATCTCACAAAAGTGAGTACACCCCTCACATTTTTGTAGATATTTTATTATATCTTTTTATGTGACAACACTGAAGAAATTACACTTTGCTACAATGTAAAGTAGTGAGTGTCAAGTTCTGGGGCTGCATGAGTGCTGCCAGCACTGGGGAGCTACAGTTCATTGAGGGAACCATGAATACCAACATGTACTGTGACATACTGCAGCAGAGCCTGATCCCCTACCTTCAGAGACTGGGCCGCAGGGCAGTATTCCAATATGATAACAACCCCAAACACACCTCCAAGACGACCACTGCCTTGCTAAAGAAGCTGAGGGTTAAGGTGATGGACTGGCCAAGCATGTCTCCAGACCCAAACCCTATTGAGCATCTGTGGGGCATCCTCAAACAGAAGGTGGAGGAGTGCAAGGTCTCTAACATCCACCATCTCCGTGATGTCATCATGGAGGAGTGGAAGAGGACTCCAGTGGCAACCTGTGAAGCTCTGGTGAACTCCATGCCCAAGGGGTTAAGGCAGTGCTGCAAAATAATGGTGGCCACACAAAATATTGACACTTTTGGCCCAATTTGGACGTTTTCACTTAGGGGTGTACTTATGGCTGTGTGTTGAGTCATTTTGAGGGGACAGCAAATTGACATTGTTATACAGGCTGTACACTCACCACTTTACATTGTAGCAAAGTGTCATTTCTTCAGTGTTGTCACATGAAAAGGTATAATAAAATATTTACAAAAGTGTGAGGGGTGTACTCACTTTTGTGAGATACTGTAAGTGTGTCTTTAACCACTTGCCGACCGTCAATCGGCAATTGACGGCGGCAAAGTGGCTCTGTAACGCGGATTGCCGTCATATGACAGCGGGCGCGTGATCGCGCCTAGTGAGCGCGCGCGCGCCGCCGGAGGCGCGCCCGCACGCTCACTGTGTCCGGGGAGGGCCAGGGAGTGGGTGCGGCGGCTTCGATTGCCGCCGGCTACCCGCGATGGCCCCCCCAGAGCGAAGGAAAGGAGGTCCGTGTATGTAAACATGGACCTCCGCTCTGTGAAGGGGGAAGGGCGGTGATCACAGCCTTCCTGTATACGAAGGCTGTGACCACTTCCGTTCCCCAGCCAGGGCAGTCCCCCCACAGTTAGAACACGCCCAGGGAACATACTTAACCCTTAGAGCGCCCCCTGCAGGTTAACCCCTTCACTGCCAATGGCATTTACACAGGTATAAATGCCAATGGTCCCAAAAAAGTGTCAAAATGGTCCGACATGTCCGCTGAAATATCGCAGTACCGCTAAAAATCGCAGATCGCCGTCATTAATAGTAAAAAAAAAATAAATAAATAAAAACCCCAAAAATGAATTCTCATCATCCGTAAACGCGACCACTTTTGCGCAAACCAATCAATAAACGCCGATTGCAATTTTTTTTATCGCAAATATGAGGAAGAATATAAATCGGCCAAAAACGGTGAAAAAAAATGTTTTTTTATATTTTTTTTTTGGATTTGTATTTTAGCAAAAAGTTAGAAATTTGTTTTTTTTTTGCAAAATTGTCGCTCTTCTTTTGTTTATAGCGGCGATCAGAAATGACGCAGAGGGGATCAAATACCACCAAAAGAAAGCTCTATTTGTGGGAAAAAAAGGACGCAAATTCGTTTGGGTACAACGTCGCACAACCGCGCAATTGTCAGTTAAAGCGACGCAGCGCCGAATCGCAAAAAGGGCTCCGGTCCTAAAGCTGGAAATCCTTCCGGTCCTTAAGTGGTTAATTACCTGTTAATATCACCTGCAGATAATTATCGCTCATCTATCTGGCCTGGGCCTAGCAGTCCAACTGCTGCCCAAACTTTTTAACTGATGTATTTATCTAGTTTTAACTGTTATATATGCCCCTTTTTTTAATCCCCATATCTTTTCTATCAGATTGCTGTCTGTGTACCCAGGGAGCAGATTTTTCTTCCTTCATTTATTGTTCTGCAAATACCTTTGCTGTAAATTTGAGGATGAATTACTCTACATTGTTTGCAGCTACAGAGGTCTTTCAAAGCTAGGTTTAAAGCTTGTGTACTGCCTATCATTATTATGTGAATACCTGAACACCCATAGCTTGACCACAATTGCATTTTAAGCTCTTTATTTACAGCTACTCATTCTGATAATCTGGACTGTTTTTCTACATTTACATTGAAATCTGAAAATCAATAAAAACTTTGCACTAGAAATGCAAAGGCTGTTTTATGTTCACTGTAACTGACATATACAGTGCCTTGTCCAGACCTAAATCCATTTGAGAATGTGTAGCAAGTCTTGAAAATTGCTGTTCACAGACGCTCTCCATCCAATCTGGCAGAGTTTAAGCTATTTTGAAAAGAAGAATGGGGGAAAATGTCACTCTCTAGATGTGCAAAGCTGGTAGAGACATCCCCAAAAATACTTGCAGCTGTAATAGCAGAGAAAGGTGGTTCTACAAAGTATTGACTCAGTGGGGCTAAATACAAATGCGTGCCACGCTTTTCACATATTTACAGTATCTCACAAAAGTGAGTACACCCCTCACATTTTTTTTGAATGTTTTATTATATCTTTTCTTGTTCAATATTTTTATTGAAAAGTAAAGAAAATAATACAAAGCATATAAGCGTCTTACCACTTGGCTGTACATGAAAAGTGAGTGCATGAGATGCATATCTTCCATAGTTAAGTGCGGTCATGGCAGTTGCGTAACCTCATTGTTAGGTCAAGCCCTCAGACCCAGAGACATCCCGCTGGGATCACACTGTGCCACAGGGGTGAGGGATCAGCAATGAAAGCTAGAGCGCTACAGTGTAGGAATATTGTCATTTGTACATTTAAATAGAGGAAACACCGGCTCACTGTAGGAGTGTTACAAAGTGTATCCAAACTCTATCGCAAATATACCAGATGTGTTGGAAGGAACTAGAAACTGAAACAGTGGAGTCTCATGTAAATGCTAAGCAGTGTAGAAAAGTGTAGACAAGATGGAATTGAATTGGAGTTTAGAACTGGAAGGGATATAGGGAAAGAAAAGACTGAAAGAGGAAAAGTGTGTGTGGGGGGGGGGGGGTAGGGAAGAGAACGGCAGTGGCTGTAACATTTAGAAAGGAGGGAGTGAGTAGGACTAGATTTCCCAGACCAGTAGCTCGTGATTCGAATAGGAGGCCAAAGTATCAAATGTTTAAGGGTGGTGGTTAAGGCCTCAAGAGATTCCTGTCGAAGTCAGGTGGTAGGCAGTTTCTAACCCAGGGGTCCCAGATTTTCTCAAATTTGCATATCTTGTTACTGCCTATGGCTTCCATTTTAGCGTGTATAAAGGTCTTATTCATTCTGCCTCTGGCCTCTGCCACAACCAACACAGGGGACTTCCAAGCCTTGGCAATTGTCTGTTTAGCAGCAGTCGTGAGGTAAACTAGCAGCTTAAACTGAGAGGAGGTCAACTGACACGGTTTCAAATTAAGCAGAGCGATTGATGGGTCAGGTGCAATATTCATCTCTAGGGCTTTAGAGGCGATAATGAAGATTTGTTTCCAAAATTCCTGTACTAAAGGGCAGTCCCACCAGATGTGGTAATATGTACCGGGCTCGCTACAGCCTCGAAAGCAGCCTACCTGGTATGATGGGAGATATTTAGCGATTCTGGCTGGTACCAAGTACCATCGTGTGATGACCTTGATATTGGTTTCCTTAGCTAGTATATTGGGGGAGGAAGAGTTAGTAGCTGACCAGATAGTAGACCATTCAGCTGTGTCGATCGTACACCCCAGGCCAGATGCCCATTTGTCTACATAGGAGGGCATAGGGTTGTCCAGATCAGTGGTTAGTAGTTGATATAGTAAAGAGATAGTGCCTCTGGCATGAGCATCGTACTTGCAGATCTGCTCGTAGCGAGATAGATGGGTCAAAGGTTATCAGCATTTAAGAAGGGTGTATAGAAGCTCTTTATTTGCAAGTATCAAAATAATTCTGAGCTGGGTAAACTGTAAGCTTCGCAAAGGGTAGGGAAGGTGTGGAAGGAGTTGTTGGAGATAAAGTTGCGCAAACAAAGTAGGTTGGAGGAGGTCCAGATTTTGAAGGAACTGGGGGAGTCCCATGCAGGGGGAAAGGTCGGGTTTCCAAGAAAGGAAAGAAGGGGATTAAGGGGAGATTGCAGGTTGTGAGAAAGCTTGTGTTTATCCCAGACGGAAAGGGAATGTTTGATAATAGGATTGAGCGGGCTTATACGATCCATGGGTCTAAGCCATAGAATGTTAGCAACGGAGATAAGGTCAACTTCGGCGGATTCAATGGCTACCCATGGTGGGGTTTCTTTGGTCACATAATACTTAGTAAGTTGAGCGATCTGTGCCGCTTGGAAGCAAGATGAAAATTTGGGTACACCAAGACCACCACTGTATCTAGATGCATAAAGTGTCTTTTGGGGAATAAGGGGTCTAATCGAGGCCCATATGTAGGACAGGGTCCTGCACTGAAGGAGGCGCAGAAAGTAGGCTGGGATGGAGATAGGGAGCATACGAAAAAGATAAAGAAACTTAGGGAGGATAGACATCTTAACCACATTGATTCTGCCAACCCATGAAATAGGTAAGGAGGACCATTGGGACATCAGGCTAGTAACCTTCCTTAATAAATGGAGATAATTAGCCGCAAATAGGTCTTCGTAGGATGCGGTTACCTGGACACCAAGGTATGGCAGCTGGTGGGAGGCCCAATCAAAAGGCAAAGATGTCTTAGTAAGTTGTGCCTCAGGAGGGGTCACAGATATGTTCAGGATTTTAGACTTATTAATGTGTAGGCCAGTTAATGTGTAGGCCGGAAATGTTGGAGAACTTTTGTACAAGAGAGAGGAGATTAGGGGCTGAAACATGCGGTGAAGATAAGTATATCAAGATATTGTCTGCCAAAAGGCAGACTTTATGCTGATGGCCTCCTATATCAGTCCCTCTAATGTTGGGGTCGGATCTAATTAGCTGTGCAAGGGGTCCGATTAGTAAAGCGAATAAAAGTGGGGAAAGGGGGCACCCCTGCCTTGTGCCACAACGCACATCAAGGATCACAGACTTGTATCCTGAGTATTTGATATATGCCTTAGGGCCATTATAGAGCGACGAGGCCCAGGACAGGAAGTGACTCCCAAAGCCCCTAAGTGTGTACTGCATGTAAGACCAGGAGACGGAATTGAACGCTTTCCTGACATCCAAAGAGAGGAAGCAGGTAGGGATACGTCTTTGCTTTGCTATATGGGCGAGTAGGAGGGTTCTCCTAATATTATCACTGGCTTGTCTTGCAGGTATAAAGCCTGGTTGGTCACGGTGTAGTAGGTCTCCGATGATGGCGTTTAAACGGGTGGCAAGAATTTTAGCTAATAGCTTAACGTCTAGATTAAGAAGGGAAGTAGGGCGAAAGTTAGACCATGAGGAGGGATCGGTATATGGTTTAGGGATCATAGAGATAATGGCCGTAAGTGTTTCAGGTCGGAATGCTTGCCCTTTCAGCAGTGTATTAAAGGCATTAGTGAGCGTAGGGGCTAAGATATTGGAGAATTGTTTGAAATAGGTAGCATAAAATCCATCGGGGTCTGGTCGCTTTTGTAATTTTAGCGATTTAATGGCAGTGATAACCTCTGCCTCGCTAATGGGACATTAAAATCGTTCTCTTTGCATGACGTTTAAGGTGGGAAGGGAGATCCGAGAGAATAGGTCTAATTATATCTTTTCATGTGACAACACTGAAGAAATTACACTTTGCTACAATGTAAAGTAGTGAGTGTACAGCTTGTATAACAGTGCAAATCTGCTGTCCCCTCAAAATAACTCAACACACAGCCATTAATGTCTAAAATGCTGGCAACAAAAGTGAGTACACTCCTAAGTGAAGATGTCCAAATTGGGCCCAAAGTGTCAATATTTTGTGTGGTCGCCATTATTTTCCAGCACTGCCTTAACCCTCTTGGGCATGGAGTTCACCAGAGCTTCACAGGTTGCCACTGGAGTCCTCTTCCACTCCTCCATAACGACATCACGGAGCTGGTGGATGTTAGAGACCTTGAGCTCCTCCACCTTTCATTTGAATATGCCCCACAGATGCTCTATAGGGTTTAGGTCTGGAGACATGCTTGGCCAGTCCATCACCTTTACCCTCAGGTTCTTTAGCAAGGCAGTAGTCATCTTGGAGGTGTGTTTGGGCTCATTATCATGTTGGAATACTGCCCTGCGGCCCAGTTGCAGAAGAGAGGGGATCATGCTCTGCTTCAGTATGTCACAGTACATGTAGTCATTCATGGTTCCCTCAATGAACTGCAGCCCCAGAGCATAACACTCCCATCACCATGCTTGACTGTAGGCAAGACACACTTGTCTTTGTACTCCTCACCTGGTTGCCGCCACACAAGCTTGACACCATCTGAACCAAATACATTTATCTTGGTCTCATCAGACCACAGTACATGGTTCCAGTAATCCATGTCCTTAGTCTGCTTGTCTTCAGAAAACTGTTTGCGGGCTTTTTTGTGCATCATCTTAAGAAGAGGATTCCTTCTGGGACGGCAGCCATGCAGACCGATTTGATGCAGTGTGCGGCATATGGTCTGAGCACTGACAGGCTGACCCCCTGCCCCTTCAACCTCTGCAGCAATGCTAGCAGCACTCATACGTCTATTTCCCAAAGACAACCTCTGGATATGACGCTGAACACATGCACTCAACTTCTTTGGTTGACCATGGCCTATTCTGAGTGGAACCTGTCCTGGTAAACCAGTGTATGGTCTTGGCCACCATGCTGCAGCTCAGTTTCAGGGTCTTGGCAATCTTATTATAGCCTAGGCCAGGGGTATGCAATTAGCGGACCTCCAGCTGTTGCAAAACTACAAGTCCCATCATGCCTCTGGGCGTCATGCGTGTGGCTGTCAGAGTCTTGCTATGCCTCATGGGACTTGTAGTTCTGCAACATCTGGAGGTCCGCTAATTGCATATCCCTGGCCTAGGCCATCTTTATGTCGAGCAACAATTCTTTTTTTCAGATCCTCAGAGAGTTCTTTGCCATGAGGTGCCATGTTGAACTTCCAGTGGCCAGTATGAGAGAGTGAGAGTGGATAACACCAAATTTAACACACCTGCTCCCCAATCACAACTGAGACCTTGTAACACTAACGAGTCACATGACATCGGGGAGGGAAAATGGCTAATTGGGCCCAATTTGGACATTTTCACTTAGGGGTATACTCACTTTTGTTGCCAGCAGTTTAGACATTAATGGCTGTGTGTTGAGTTATTTTGAGGAGACAGAAAATTTACACTGTTATACAAGCTGGATGCTCACTAATTTACATTGTAGCAAAGTGTAATTTCTTCAGTGTTGTCACATGAAACAATCCAATAAAATATTTATAAAAATGTAAGGGGCGTTCACTTTTGTGAGACACTGTATTTGTAAATAATTTGGAAAACCATTTATCGTTTTCCTTCCACTTCACAATTATGTGCCACTTAGTGTTGGTCAATCATATAAAATCCCAATAAAATACATTTACGTTTTTGGTTGTAACATGACAAAATGTGGAAAATGTCAAGGGGTATGAATACTTTTTCAAGGCACTGTATATCAATAAAAGGCGCAAAAGTCACGTAAATAGCTAAATAGGACAGAACACAGTTTTTATGTTTGCATCATGAGAATTGCTGTTAGTCCGCATTGCTGAACTAAGGGAAAGAATGTGTGCACGGTATATGTGCAAGTGAAGGTCTGCATTATAGTAAACCTGCTGTTTTGACCTGCATGAAAGCTCAGATTCACCTTGCAGTGAACCTATGCCTAGACTATGTACACTAAAGCATTTACATATTTTGAATACGCAGTAAAACCAATTTAAAGCACAATTCCAAGTTGGAAAAAACCCTTGAAGTGGGCCCCCCATATTGTAAAGCTTAAAAGGTTATTCTATGTGGGAAAGTAAGCGTGGCCTGGGACGCCTTCGAGGAGAAATAATGTAAGTATTACACCTTATTTCTCTATTCCTAGGCAAAAATTAGTATTTAAACTTGCATTGTGCAAGGATATTCAGTTGCCTGGAGTTGAACTTTAAAACAAGCCTACATATAACTATGTAGCTATGGGAATTGTGAAGAAATTATTCAAAGTTCACAACAGAAATCTTAACTTTCTTGTTAATCTTTGCAACCTGCCAGCACTTTATCATAAATGTATAGCAGCTGCTTATATATAATCTTTGTTGTGATCTTTGTTAGTCTTTAAGAATAAATTGCTTAATAGTGCAAATGACTGGAAAGTGATGACTTGCTATAGGGCTTCCTCACATTGACAGTAGCCCTTGTTGCCACTCTGAAAAGCAAAAGGGGTGCAGCCCCCGTCTCCTGATTGGGTCATGTTTGGTAGCGTTGCTGCCCGGTGAATGGGACGGGGGGTATAATTTGTGCCGCAGGCACAAAGCAAACACTGAAGCTGCAGATATGTGTACAACCCTTAGCAGCTGCATGTTATCTTTGGTGGGTGGTGGGGGGACTCAACCACCTGTTTTCACCACCACTGGGATGCCCCTGGTGAATGAGGCCTTAAAGTTATTTTACTGTTTGTTAAGGATATGTAAATAATTGAATGTTGAAAGTCTGGGCAGAGATGTATTTTAAAGGGACTGGGAAAGGCAAACTAATGGTTATTGTGCAGTTTATGCTTAGCATACAGTAAAGGGTTAATGTACAAACACTAAAGTTTTATTTTGCATTGAATAGTATGTGTAAAGTCAAGTTAATGTAATTTGAATAAGAAAGACAATCAGTAAATAACAGAGTGAATGGAAAGAGCACACTAAATGGCTAATGTGCTGTGATTGTTAAGGTTGCAGTAAAGGCTAAATGTAAACGTGAATATCAATTGCACAGTAAAATGTTAAATCAATGGGTATTCTAAAGGAAAAGGAGTTAATAAACAGTATTATCTAATCAGTTAAGGGTAATGAATAATAAACAGGAATGTTATGGTCAAAGCGGTATTAAACCCAAAACCAAAAACGTAACTATTGCAGCTTACCAACCATTAGATTTAGTTTTCACCTGGCAATCCAGCTACTAACACACATCCTGTATTAGAGTGTCTCCACTCTGGATGAAGAAACACAGGGGGCACCTTTGGACAGCAGCATACTCAGTCTGGGGGGAGGTTAGAGTAAAGCCGTGTTCAAATATGTGCGGTTGCGGTTCCCAGCATGGGGGCCGGTGTGTCCCTGTTCACCATTTCTGGTGCAATGTGGGTCTGAATTTTTGCCTGAATTTGCATCTGCACCGGACCCAAAGATACACAGGACCCTTTTGAAATGTATACTGCGGGCGCCCTGGACCTGTGTGAACTGGCTGCATTGTGAGCCAGGCATACTCGCATGTCATGCGAATTGGATGCAGGAAACCGGCCTTAGATGGACAAGCAGATTTAAATACACTAACAAATTGAAGCCAAACAGCTAAAACTTTTTAAGCTGTTACATCAAGAGTATTTTACTTTTGGGATAAAGGTTTTACATAAATAAATATAAGCTGAGCATTGTGGGCAACCCCTGTCAGTGTTAAATGGTTTGTCTCAACCCCCTAACTACTACATCTGCATAACAGCTTTTTCTGTTGAAAAACAACAGACTTACTGGCCTGATCACCAGGTGAAAACAGAAAGAAGGCCTAAAAATTAAAACTAATACAGCCATCACACCTAAGAATTGGTAAGCTGCCACATAATAAATGTTTGCTTTTGGGTTTAATACCAATTTAATGTAGAGCAAATATTATAGTTAGGTAAAATAGTTAACGTGTATTTAAAGCCCAAATGTTATTTTTAGTTTTGAATGCAATGGTGAGGGCTAAGAACCTCTGTCTGGGTTTTATGTTCACCATCTGAAATGTTAAGTTGTCATCAAAACAGCAAAAATAATAGGGGACAGCATCCTATGGGCACACTTGTTCCTGTGACCACTGTCTAAGAGGAATCTTCCATGACTTTGGAGAGATCTATTTTCTCTTAGGCCCCACACTAGTGGTCCAATTGGGTCCACCTGTACAATTTGGAGTGATGGATGTAAACGGACTTGTATCCAAGAACAAACGAAAGAGGATCTGTTTCCCTCCATCTGATAAGATCAGAGGGCAGACAGGTGTAAACGGACAACTGGCCCGTTTACATCCAACTGCCCACAGAGGAAAGCGGGCAGCGTCCATGTCCAATCTGCATAAGCGGAGCGGACACGGACCTGTCATCTGCCCGCTCCGCTGATCTGTCCGCTGATCCCCTGCTGAGAAAACTGATCCGGCCATTGAGAAAGGTGCCTTACTGTTGTGTCTTGAGAAGTCTCCCAAATAAGATACAGACAAAAGCATCTGCATGTTAAAGTCTTTTCAATATTTGGTTTTTAATATTCACAGACTGAATGTTAGTTTTATGGTTACTGAGCCCACTGTATTAATGTGAAAAAAATTGAAATAGGAAAAATGTGAAAAATACAAGTAAAAATTAAGGCACAGCTCATTTTTTGCCACACCTTTGGCCACACACACAGAGCAATAGCTAATATATTGCATTAGATAAGTCTGGTGAGAGTACTTGCCATATGGTAGAGGCCAAACTATCACACTGACCCTCAGAGTTAAAAGAATTGAGACTTTCCTCAAACCACGTGGGCAAGGAAATCACAGGAATGTAAAAACACCTGGTTTAGATACTTGTTGCAAATTGCAAGTGAATCAGAAAGCACTGAAATCCATGAATCAGCATTGCAGCCAGGGAACTAGCATTTTCAACAACATCATTACCAACAATGGTAACCTTAATTTTTCTCAATATTGGTTTCCTTTAACATATTCAATGAAAGGCATATGTCTTGAAAAATTATACATTTGTTATTTTGCTATATTTGGGATACAGTTAAACAATCAGACTGCACTACTAAATAGTCGTAGCAACATACATGCCTAGAGTTTTCAGAACGAACCCTTCCCATGTATTTTAATAAGTTTTAAGATGTACATACGTTTTTAAACTCTTGTTTATACGTTTTTGTTTTTTTTCCATCACGCTGTATATGTACAAGTCCAAAGCTGTGCTTTGCAGCACCTTTTACCTGATTAAAACCTCCTCCTGAGCCTCCGATTAGGGAGAAGCTACTACTGTGATGACCCTGATTTCTTTTTAAATGGGCTTCTTTCTGCATAGTGGAAAGAATAAGTAGCTGAAAATGTGAAAAGATACTAGAGCTCCTTCTGCTGGTGAGACAGATTATCATACAGGGATAAGCAATTAGCGGACCTCCAGCTGTTGCAAAACTACAAGTCCCATCATGCCTCTGGGTGTCATGCTTGTGGCTGTCAGAGTCTTGCTATGCCTCATGGGATTTGTAGTTCTGCAACATCTGGAGGTCCGCTAATTTCATATCCCTGTAAACACCTTCTGAATTATTGTCTTTACCATCAATTCTGTTGTGAAGATTATAATGGAGTTTGTTTTTTCTTAAGAATTTGCAGGTGAACCGTGAGAATGTCAATTTATATTGATAAAAGCAGACAGTTAAAAACTGAAAATCAAGCAAGGGAATGCATGCAGGAGATGCAGTCTTCCTGTTCAGAAGGGACACTCACACACCTTACAATACAGTACTTTCCTTAAAGCAGACAGGTCCAGAATAAGCTAAAGGAGTTTCCCTAGAAGTAATAGCATCGCAATTGCGTCCCGCGATTCCGCCCACGATTCCAAACACCTAAGTGTGAATGGAGCCTACCCTCAGGGGCCTTTTAAATCATAGAAAAACGAATACTCCTGCGCATGAGTATAGTGGCTAGCCCAATAATGAATGAAGGTTCATTCCTCAATGGATAATGTTTTCCAGCTTTGCTGCCCTCTAGGTCCGGGAATATCCTTATTGCACTAGAAAGATAAAGGAAGAGAGGGCACGCCAGCCTTGTGCATTTTCCTAAGTAAATTTATTTTGTATAAAAAAAGATAAAAACTACTCACAAGCATGTTGAAATAAATAAGCATAAACGGGCTTCCATCCCGTGGCTATACAGTCCTGGGACCAGCACTCTCCAGATCATAGCGGGGACCATATAGGGGTCCCTGCTTGCTAACGCATTTCGAAGGTAAACCTTCTTCCTCAGAGCCTCTGAAAACAATTGAGCTGTATAAATGTGTATATGTCTGTGCTTTGTTTCATGAGTGTCTTTGCCTAGGTCTGTATTCTTATCTGCTTTTTTGTACTGTTCTATACTTGAATTTATAAAAAAGCAAAATAGAAACCTCTAAAAAAATATGGGAGATAAATTAACATTTCACATATACAGCGAATCCATCAGAAAAGACTGATTAATTCAGTACTGGGACATTGTTGTACATTAAAAAGTCATTGTCTAATGCATCTATATATTCTGTTAGTAACTGTAAAATATGTTGGTATGATAAAAACAGGTAAATAAATAAATATACCTGGTGTACAGCCCTATTCATTTAGCTGCATCTTAACGCTGAACTTACATTTAAAACAAACAAGCAAGCTACAATGCTTTGTTGTTAGCTATTTTAGGCAATATAAGTTAATATTTATGTCCTTCAGTAGTCATATTTGCCAGCGAAACTGAAGTCTTCAGAAAAAAGATATTTCGATTTTTATAGACCCTAACCTTAAGTATCATTTCATCTGTCACGTTAATGGAAAAACACATAATCTAATTTTAATCGTTGTACATTTGAATGAAAGCAGCTTAAGACGAGGTTTAGTTGTCTTTCATTAAAATTGCATGTAATGTATAAGATCATAAATATATCTGGGAAATATATGCAAATGTGAAGAACATCACAGAATGTGCTATTCTAAATCATCATTATAATAATCTAAATCCATCACCAGTCAACAGAGAACTAGAACGTAACTGTTGTCAAATAAATATATGTGCCACATAAATTATAAACATAACAAATATCCAAAACTTGCTTTGAAATAAAAAATCATGATATTTTTACATACACATCACTATAAATGTCATTTTAATAATGTCAATTAATATATATTCTGCCTTTTGTTTTTCATTTCAGACTATTTTACTTTTTACTATACTGTACTATGCTATATGAATCTTTCAAAAACAACAAATTCTTGTAATATATTTTAAAGAGAATATCTACATATGGACAATAGACATGACAAGCCAAAAAGTTCTTACTCACCAACACATAGCCATGTGAGCAGAAAAGACAGAAGGAACTGCATCTTCATTGCCCTTTTGTAAGCTTATTTTGTTAAAAATTACTTTATTTTTCTAAATCTTGGTAAATAATTTTTCTTTTTTGTTTGCTGTTGGCTTTTTTTCACATTCTCTCTTCTGTTTAACTGAATTTGTTTGATGTGTGCCTTCTAGTCTATGTGTTTCCTTTCCACTTTTTTTTTTCAACCCCTTATGCCTGTAAGAGTCTTTCTCATATCTAAGCAAGTCATTTTGCCATACAATGTCACCTGCTTTTGTCAACATTTTGAATGCGTAAACCCACAGTTACAACCACATAGATTTTCCGATTTGACGTTCAAAAATTAGGTCTTTCCGGAGCAGATGCACGGCTGAAAAAACAGCATAAATGGATTCTGCTGAATTGTACATTAATGTCTCATATGGGCTTTTTATTTTTAGCTAATAAAAACATTCAAGGTCAAGGCTTTTTAAAAGGTCCTTTCAAATAATGCAGACCTGGACAAGATGTTCAATTAATACCCTAGATATAAAAAATATCCTAAATTGTAAAAAAAAATGCAGAGGGGGCACCACTGTTGGTAGCTTTGTGAAGTGGTACAATTAGTGCCAATGTGACATCATAGATTTTTTTGAAGCATGCTTGATTGCAAGCCTGAATTTCTTATTTAACTGCTAATCTTGTGACAAAATACTCAAAAAGTCGAAAACGCTAGAAGGTATAGGACTTGCCAAGGGCTATGTATTGTTTTATAACCAGCCTGTCACTATCTGCATTATATCAGGTTTTGAAATAACCTCAAACACTCACCAATGTATGTGCACAACATTCTGTTCATTTTTAAAAAAAATCTGAACTTGATTCAATTTTCTTTTGTTTTGCAGAGCATATGGTAGTGTTAAAATTTCCTCTGGGTTTTTATTCTTGTCTGAAACCTCATTGAGGACACTTTCCCTTACTCCATGTCCTTGTGATGCCCATCCGAAAATAAGGGGAAGGCTCACTTGTATGGTTACTAGCAGAAATATTGGGATTTTTTCAATTTGCTTTTTTTTTGCTTGACAGTGGACTTATGGAAGTCTAAGTCTAAAGAAAACCTTTGTAACCTTTTCCAACCTTAATAATTTCAACAACTCTTTTGAATTCTCTTCTGATCGGGTGCTGCTGCATTTCTTTGCTTAATTCTTTTTGAGTCTACTGCAGGTCAAAGCTGAATTAGTTAGAGCGCTTGATGTTTTGAATATATCAATAGATTTATTAAAACGTATGCACTCAGAATGTGGTGTAGTTGTGCATAGGAGCCATTCAGCTTCTAACTTTGGCTTGTTCAAATAAACTTTGGCAATAAAGCCTGGAAGCTAATTGGTTGCTCTATGCAGAGCTGCAACAGATTTTGCACCATGCAGTTTTAGTAAATAACCCCCCTTTTCTTGTTTCAAGATATCCTGATCCTAGAGGTTCAAGTACTTTTCCATCAACAACATCAACTTCCATCACCTTTTACAGCAATAACAGTTTAATCTTTACCCTACCAGGGCTGTTTTTGTGTTTTTTGCACACATTAAAAAAATAATTTTAGGCCTGAAAATTGCTTAAAACCCCCAAACCACTGCATATAGTATTTTCTCGAAAGCAGAGACCCTAAAAAATAAAATGGTAGTTCCATTTATTGTGTCACACTGTATTACAGCAACGGTTTACCAAGCACAAACGTTCAATAAAAAATATACTACGGTTATTTTAGAGCACACAAACGCAATATACTACCCAAATGAAATGGCGACAAACTTCTGTACCCTAAGTTTTGCATAGGTGACACTTTAAAAGCCACTACAGGTCATCAATTTGGAGAAGTAATTTAGTCACTTTGGCTTGTGATATGTAACAAGTGTAGCATAATCAGCCTTTTTGCATGTAGGCACCACCGGCACATGCATTTACATTTGTTTGTAAGTGTATGTGGGGGTGGGGGAGCTCCAAAATCTTGGGGGTGTTTAAAGGCTTGGGTGTAGCCTTTTTTTTTTAACACTTTAACTAAACTTTAATGTTTGAGAGATAAAAAGTCTCTTGTGTGATTTTTATTTGTGTCAGGTTCTCTTTAATGAGACATCAGGGGTCTTTTAGACCTCCTAATGTCTCATCTGCCCTTCAATGAAGCTAATGGAGAGCAATTTCCAATTTGGGATACCTGTTCTGGTGGCAACTGTCTAAGCGACTGTTTCCCACACTTTGGTGAGCTTTCCTCTCATTTCCCATTGTGTCTACCAGACAGGAAATAAAATTAAATCTCCTCAATGGGGCACAGATGACAACATGGGTTTAACCATTTCCTTCTCTTTCAAAAACAAAAAATGATTTGGCATGAGATACTGTATACTTATGAACATGTCTGTAATGATAACTGGGGATGGAAATGAAGAATCGGATCATGGATGTAGAGCAGGTTACATTTTAAGATCCTTTCATGCAGATGTTCAAAATACATTTTTTTATGGAATTCACAAACATTTTTACAACTCCTAAAGTTGGAAGGATGTGGATTAATTGCTACAATGCAAATGAAAAAATGGACCAGGATGGCGCCCCCATTAAATGAAAAACAAAACAAAATAGGTGAGAGTTTAGCTGCCTACTTTCATAGATGGAAACAATTTCCCATCGGTAAAATAGGGTATTAGGGTGGAAAAGTTTAAGGCGCTTACTCATATAACGCATGTGCAGTGTATAATAAAGTGCAATAAAAAAAATGTTATATCATATGGTTATAAATAACACAAATGCAGTGCATATTAAAGTGCAATAGTAAGTAATGGGGGTAAATCTATGTAAACAGCAGAATTCAACAAAGTCCAATGCTAGAGTCTTTCACATAAAGACACTGTATATCTTCAATGTTGAAAGGAGGTATGCAAGCCCACCCACCAAGTGAAGGAAAACTGTTGCTATCAACAAGAAAGTCGGTTCTTCTGTAATATTAGAGTGCTCCACCACCACACGTGTAGATTCACTACGCACTTTCCAGATGTATGTAAAAAACCTGCGTTTTTGTCATCAAACATTACACCGGACCACCTTCTCCTCCATTAGGCTATTCTGGATGGCTCCATAAATGCAAATGCTCCAATTTCTCTCCCAATTCAAGTTGGGCAACAAATCTCATAAAAACAAAGGAACAAGCTTCATAGCGCAACTCAATTTATTGAAAGATAATCCATAAAACGTAGTCTAAAATGTTTACTCACATTAAAAAGTGCTGTCTGCCAGCACTAGCACGTTCAGCCTTAGTTGATTACAGTCAAACCGGCGTGCGTTCCAAGCCGCGAACCAGAAATGGAAACCGCATCGGAGGAGGCGGATGTGACAGTATGCTTTTCATTTTCGGATTCTGACTGCTGAGCTGAACTGGAACAATGAGGCCTTAGTTACAACCATTTAACAGGGCCTCTTTGATCGAGTAATGGACGAATTAGCGGCGAGAACCATCCCCATGAATCTGGACGATGTGGTCTCCCTGTGTAATCTGATTGACATTCATTTTTTAGGTGAGGACCCTAGAAAGAAGAAACCAGCATTCCTTGGTCCCTAGTCAGCCTGAAATCACCTCTCTGTGATCCGTGGAGCATCCCCTGCCAGCTGAGGAACCCATGCAATTTTATGGACTGGAAAACGGTTTCTTCCAGGAAGCTTACTCTTTCACCTCTCGCCACTCCATTGGTGGTCTCGGTGATCAATGGTACGGTTCTTCCAGGGGGCCCTATCCGCTTCCAGTCCCTTCCGGTTAAGATGTCAGAAGGAATACTCCACCAGGAGGAGATAGCCTTTCCTGTCCTACCTAAGGCTTCAACCCCCATCATATTGGGTCTTCCCTGGTTACAGCTCCATTTTCCACATTTTGACTGGACTTCCAGGCAGATATTGGCTTGGGGTTCCTCCTGTTTTTCGTCCTGTCTACTCAAGGTGGTCCCGAAGGAGAGACTTCCTGTTGCCACCACGTCAGTTTCGTCTACCCTTCCCACTGCATATATCGATTTCCAGGATTTCTTATGCTAGAAATCAGTTGAAGTGCTTCCTCCTCACAGGTCCTTTGACTGTCCCATTGATCTTGTTCCAGGAGCGAATCTACCCAGAGGTCGTACCTATCCTCTGTCCATCCCTGAGACCCAGGCCATCTAAGAGTATGTCGCTGAAAACCTAGAGAAAGGGTTCATTCGGCAGTCCTCGTCACCGGATCAGGAGCAGGATTCTTTTTTGTTGCCAAAAAGGATGGCATCTTAAGACCGTGCATTGATTATTGACGTTTAAACGCGGTGACAATCAAGAACCGATACCCCTTACCCCTAATCTCTGAGCTATTCGACAGATTGAAAGGCGCCTCCATCAGATTAGATGTAGTGTTTTTCCAGGGGGTCGTGGCATGGAGAGTGGACGTGCAGCCTGAATGTGCCGAGATCCTGGCTCCTGGCGATTAGAAAGCGGTAGTATGTAGCGGCACTCCCCCAGACAAACCATGTCTACACGCCGCTGTACAGCCACAGCCACACAACCATCCGGCTGTGGGAAGAGTCAAGTGGGCGGGATGCGAGCATATCTATCCCCGCAGAACACTTACAAAGGACGTCTCAGCAAAATGGCACGGGGCCACTAGGAGGCAAAGAGTGGCTCTCCCAATTCGAAGGGGAGCCCGACGGCAAACCATTGCGGCTCCTTGGTAGCAGGCAGAGGCTCAACGGTGCCTAATCAAGGCAGTTCGGCCAGAGGACGGGGTACTACAACACCCAGACGCGGTCTGGCGGAGCCTGGCACGGACGCGCCGGAGTCCGGAGAGAGCCTCCTGTTTAATGGGAGAGGTCCTCTGGTAACCAGTGGCAGCCATGTGGAGCCGGTGTGGGGAACCCAGCGGGCAGGCAGAGGTGCTATAACAGCGGATGGACCCCCAATAATACACGGTGAGACCTCCAATATTACAACTTTGGGAGCATGTAGTGGTACTACAACGCCCAGCAGTATAGAACTAGCTGTTGGCTAATGCCTAAAACGGGCCCTCTAGAGACAATAAATACAGTGCCAATACAGTACTCTATTCTCATGACACACAATACTGCCGGAGAACAGGGCTTTACTCAGCCAGAGATTGACTGGGAACTTAGGGAGCATATAAAAGCTCTCCCTACAAAAACAGACATTCAATCACTTATAGCAGCGGTGGAGCTATCCTGTAAACAGGCAGTTGAAGGACTGAGGGAAAATACAAAGGCATTGGGATACAGAGTAGAAGAACTGGAAACAGGCCATGATGACAATAGGCAAGCAGTGGCAGACAACCAGGACACCTTTAAACATCATGAAAAAACGTTGAAATTTCTGATGGATCAGTTGGACGATCATGAAAATAGGGACTGCTGACAGAATATACCAATAAGGGGACTGCCAGAGACAATAAGAGCCCCTGAGTTGCCTTTGGCTGTCCAGAGTCTGTTTTGACAGATCCTGGGGGATCATTCACCTGGAAACATTGAGGTTGACAGGGTGCACCGGGTTCCATCTTTTGTCCCCCCAAATACAGACAGACCAAGAGATGTTGTCTGTAAACTACATAGATACCAGGTAGCGGACTCTAAAATGAAGACAACTTAGGATAAACCAACTATTGAACTGGATGGAGTCCCATTTTTTTTATTCCCTGACCTATCAGATTGGACCCGTATGCAGCGTAGAACTGTTTGACCACTGTTGTAAGCCATACGTAAGGCTTCCCCTTCAGTTTAACTACCACTAGAAATGGAAAGACGGCAGTCTTCTGAAACAATGATGACTTGCAGCATTTTGTAGAAGTATTGGAGCTGCCTCCAATAGAACTTCTGGACTGGAGACTGAATAACTCCAAACCCCCTCTACCACATCCTGAGCAGTGGCAGAAAGTTCTGGGCAGGAGCCGTAGAAAAAATTAAAACAGAGAAAAATGGACAGTCTGTTAAATTCCCAGGGCTAGAATTAAACTAGGTTTACAGCTTATAGGAGGGAGCTAATGAGAAAGGACCCTGGAAGTTTAATAATATAGACAGTATAATACACATTTAGGAAGGGAATACCCCTCCGTATGTAGGATTATTTAAGGTATATAGCACTGTAGCACTGTCACTATGATAGATAGGTATAATGGGTAAATAAGCAGCAGCTTGGTAATAAATATAAAGGTCTGGAGGAAGGTTGAATTAGATTGTGGACAACCGGGGAGCACTAGGTGTCCCACTTATACCCTTAATGAACTTTCCCCCAATAGGTTGGTCCCGAGACAAGGGACTGTGTATACTGCATGTTTGCGGAAGGGAAGGGGACTCAGAGCATGGGCGATGAGTCCCTACTCGGACTCACCTTCCCCTTAGTGAGCGCACCAGGAGGGAGGAGATTATGTTGTGCTATTTTTGGGGTTTATGTATTATTTTTATTTCTTTTTGGTTCTTTTGTAGAGTTCTTGATTTTCTCTTTTTTTTCGATTTTGTTTTCCCCCTTTCTCTTTCAAGAGGTTGAAGGTTGCATCCACGGGAGACCCCAGGGTGTGGAGATATACTTGGTGAAGCACCATGGTAAAACTGAATTGTACATCCAGTTAAGAACTTGATAATGATTGGTACAGTGAAAATAGTGTCATACAATGTGAGAGGCCTGGGTTCACCTAATAAAAAGGGTAATCTCTGGCAGGAACGGCATCTCCTCGGGGTAGATGTAATCTTCCTGCAGGAGACGCACTTTGTGACAGGGTCTACCCCCTGGATGCCTCTTTCTCCATTTAACCAATGATTTCACGCATTCTCCCCCAAGGCAAGAGCAAGGGGAGCAACAATAGCATTTAGGAATTCATGCCCTATGGTACCTATGGAGGCAAAAGTAGATCCAGAGGGTCATTACATCTTTGCAAAAGGGAAAATGCAGGGTCAATGCTATACCTTTGCTTCAGTTTATGCACCCAATAGCCGCACGGTTAATTTTCTATCCAAAACACTGAAAATATTGGAGAGGTTTAGGGAGGGTTTTTTGGTGGTGGGAGGGGACTTCAATATGACCCTAGAACCCTGTTTAGACACCTCATCTGGGAAAACCCCACTGTCTTATAGAGCGGTAAGACATATTAGACAACAGTTACGCTCTCTTCATTTGGTGGACAGCAGGCGGATATTACATAAAAGTGTCAAAGACTATAGTTATTATTCTAAAATTCATAATACCTATTCGAGGATTGACCTGTTGATGGTTGACCAGTTTTTTCTGAACCTCGTTTTCTCCTCTACTATCAAATCAGTTACTATATCAGATCATGCCTCAACAAGCCTGATGTTTCAGGTGTTACCACTCGGTAGCGTGCAGCGAACGTGGCGATTAAACAAGTCCATATTAGATGATAAATTAGCTATGGAAACTTTGTCTCATAAATTAACAACATACTTTGAAATTAATACACTCTGTTAAGTTTCTGAACAGGTGGTATGGGAGGCCCACAAGGCAGTTATTAGAGGGAAATTGATTTCACAGGGGCCACGGATCAAAAAAGAGAGGCAGAAGGAGGTTGCAAATCTGTTAGAAGAAATTCATAAGCTGGAGATTAAACCTAAGACATGCCTGAACCTGAGGGACATTCAAAGACTAGAGACACTGCGATCTGACCTATTTCAATGTCTAGACCACAGGGTTAAAAATAAATATAGATGCTTTGCCAATTGTTTTTATGAGCATGGAAATAAATGTGGCAAATTACTAGCTAGATAATTGAAGAAGCAACAAGATGCTCAACATGTTCATTCCCTGAAGGTTCAGAATAAACAGGTGGAAGATACTCATAAAATAGCTGCAGAGTTCAGACACTTTTATAAATCCCTGTATAATATCTGCCGTGCCCACCGGGGGGGTGGAGGAGGACCAGAAGGGTAAAATCCGGGAATATTTGAAAGAGTCAGGGCTACCGGTATTGCCATCTACAGTTCTTGAAGAGATGGAAAAGCCTATCTCCATGGAAGAGCTAAGTAGGGAAGTAGTCATCTCACCATGGGGCAAAAGCCGACGGCCTCAGGAATACATATTATGTAAAATTCTCCTCCATATTAATAGGCCCACTTTAAAGCTATTTTAACTCTATTAGAGGTGCCAACCCCCCTGTCACGAGAAGCATTGTCGGCATATGTGACTGTCCTCCCAAAGCAGGGGAGGGACCCCCATTACTGTGCTAATTACAGACCCATCTCCCTCCTCAGACATTAAATTTATGGCGAAGGTTCTGGCCCTGCGACTACAGGAACACATGGTGGGGCTGGTACATGCGAGCTTTGTGAAGGGTAGAGAGGCTAGAGATAACACCTTTAGAGTCCTCCATGTTCTTTTCCCAGTGTGTGAGATGGTCCAGACCCTGCCCCAAGTCTGATGCTTTTGATGGATGCAGAGAAAGCAATTGATAGGGTAGACTGGGCCTTTATGTCTGGGGTGCTGGGGGAGATGGGTCTTGGAGAACGGTGATGGCACTGTATGTGTATCCTAGAGCAAGAGTTAAAGCGGAGGTCCGAGGGCTAAAAAAAAAATTAAAAGTCAGCAGCTACACATACAGTAGCTGCTGACTTTTAATATTAGGACACTTACCTGTCCTGGAGTCCAGCGATGTCGTCACCCGCCGCCGATCTTCGGATCGGGGGACGGGTGCAGCCGCCTCCATCGCGGGTAAGGGAACCCGGACGTGTAAGCAGTACAGCTTCACGCCGGGCACCTTACTGCGCATGCGCGAGCTCTGCCGCGCTCTGCTACTGGCCAGGCGGCCAGAAGCAGAGCGAGCAGGGAGGAGGGAGTCGGGCTGCTGACGTCAGCGGCCGCGTCCGCCGGCCAGAGCTCCCGGAAGTGTGGAAAAGTGTCTAAAGACAGGTGTCCTCTTCCCCCTCCCCCCCGAAAGGTGCCAAATGTGACACCTGAGGGGGGGAGGAATCCAACCAGCGGAAGTTCCACTTTAGGGTGGAACTCCGCTTTAAGGTTAATGGTGGGATGTCAGAATATTTGACATAAGTAACGGGACCAGCATAGGTGTCTCCTATCCCCGCTGCTGTTCGATTTTGTTTTGGAAACTTTTCTTTGCATGGTTAGAAAAAAATGAGAAGGTTGCAGGGATACGTATAGGATCGGTGGAACATAAAGTCTCAGCATATGCTGATGGCTTGCTGTTCTATCTCTCTACACCCCAGGAATCACTGGAGGCACTGATGGCTGAAGTCCGTAGGTTCGGCCTTCTATCTAACTTTAAAATACATTTAGAAAAATCTGTGCTGATGCCATGTCATGTTCCCTCGAGGATGGCTACACACTTGAAACACTCTTTTCCTTTTATTTGGAATGTAGACTCATTATCATATTTGGGGACACAGATTACATCAGCTCTTAAGCTTCTATATGATCTTAATTATGAATCCCTGCTTTCTGGAATAAAGAGGGACCTGCAGAAATGGAGGGGCCACCTACTGACCTGCTTTCGTAGAGTGAATGCTCTAAAAATGAGTATATTACCTAGGATAATTTATATACTACGTGCAGTGCCGATTGCCCTCCCATCTATTTTTTTTAAACGGGTGCAGAGGGTGTTCCTGACCTTTGTATGGGGGGATAGACATCCGAAGCTGATATAATGCGTACACATAAGCTAGACGTAGGGGTGGGGCTGCCTCATGTTTTATAAAGCTATAACCCTGGTTCGCATTTTGAACTGGTGTCATGACTCATCAGACAAACTTTGGGTACCTCTGGAGAAAACACTAGCAGGTAGGAACCTGGCAGGAGCCCCATGGATCCTGGCGGGGTCAAGGGGACTGTCCGATTGGACATCACCACTAACTCGGTCAACTCTGTCTGTATGGGACAGGTTGAATATCTCTGCAATGTTTGCTCCTCCGATATCTCCCCTTGCACCGCTGGGCGGCTACCCTTGGTTCCCTCCAGACGAAGAGCCAGGATATATGGGCTTGTGGGGCTTAGAGGGGAACATCACGTGTGCCAAGTTTTCTCCAAGGGGTACTCTACTGCCTTTGCAGGAATTAATAGAGAGTTTTGGGAGGAAGCCGTCGGATGACTGGAGATATTGGCAACTGGTAGATTTTTTAAATAAATTAAAAAAATCAAGTGAGGCCTCTGAGTACTCTTACCAATTTTGATTCAATATGTGTCAACAATCCAGAGCCTAGACACCTACTGTCCAGTACGTATAAACTGGTACTTAGTACCCAAAACACTATAACTCCATATTTCATAAGAGAATGGGAAAGAGAAATGAAGCATAACTTTACATCTACACAGATTCAAAGAATGATTAAGGCAACACACTGTACCTCTATAAGTTCACAAACACAGGAAATGTCATACAATTTTTTTAACTAGGTGGTATCGGACACCCGTGTGCATAACACAGATGTTATCAGGAGCAGATGCACGTTGCTGGCAGGGATGCGATCAACAGGGTACCTTCCTCCATCTATTAGACCACTCAGGGAGGGGATCGCCCCATGGATTGGGAAATTGACATTTAGACCAATACAATTTTCCCCTTTATATTTCCTTTTTCATGGAATGCCATCATCCACTAAATTCTATAAAAAGAGTGTCACACCACATCTATTGAAGGCAGCAAAGGCACTGATGCCTAGGTTTTGGAGACAATCTACTTATCCCACTTTGATGGACTGGAAGAGAGAGGTAGACAGAATTATGGAGGCTGAAAGGTGGACCCATGTGGTCAGAGATAAGCATGACAAGTTTAAAAACACATGGGCAGGCTGGATGTACTATTCTCCAGAGATATCCACAGAGTAAGTGATGCCTTGAGGCAGGGCCATTTTGTCACGGACTCGAGGTATGTTCTCCCGTTTGGAACTGATATACTTAGGGGAGCAGTGACCATTGGAGCACCCCTCCCCTCCCTCTCCTTCCCTCCCCCCTTTTGTTTTTGTATGTCCTCCTCTCTCCTCATATATCGAGAGGACAGGGGAGGACATTGAGAAGCTCTTGGATGGATTATCATATTGGGAACCATTGGAGGAAGTTGAATAGTGGATGGGAGTGCACTTTTAAATTTAGTGGTGAATATAATGTAACATTTTGGTATGGAGGCTTAACCTCATTAGGAAACCGAACACTGAGTGGAAGTACACATTTAATGGGGGATACTTAGTAGGGTATAGAACAGCCTTTCTCAACCTTTGCAACACAGAGGAACCCTTGAAATAATTCTCTGGTCTCAGGGAACCCCTGCTAAAAATTAAAAATCTACAACTCATGATACATTAGTGCGATGGTCAAGGGGAAGAATGCTCCTTACACTTGTGGTCATTGGGAAGAATTACCCCCTTACAGATATCTAAAAAGATCAATTATGTCAGTGAGAATTTGTCTGAGAGTTAGAAATTGACCATTGCTCAAGGAACCCCTAGCAACCTCTGGAGAAACCCTAGGGTTCCACAGAACCCTGGTTGAGAAACCCTGGTATAGAATGTAGTTTTCTTAGTATGGAGGCTTAATCTCCTCATAAAAAACACAATTCACTCTATAATTTAATTTTTTTTTTAATGGTTATACACGAGTGGTTCGGGTGCCAAATGTTGTTGTTAGGGATCAGTTGAAGTGTTGGAATTAACCACTTCCAGACCAAGCCTATTTTTGACACTTGGGGGTTGATTTACTAAAACTGGAGAGTGTAAAAACTGGTGCAGCTTTGCATGCTAGCCAATCAGCTTCTAACCTCAGCTTGTTCAATCAAGCTTTGACAATAAAACCTTGAAGCTGATTGGTTTCTATGTGGAGCTGCACCAAATTTTGCACTTTCAAGCTTTAGTAAATCAACCCCTTGGTGTTTACAAGTTAAAATATTTTTTTTTGCTATAAAATTACTTAGAACCCCCAAACATATACTGTTTTTTTTTCTAACACCCTAGAGAATAAAATGGTGGCCGTTGCAATACTTTTTGTCGCACCGTATTTGCGCAGTGGTCTTACACTTTTTTGAGTTAAAAAATAAGACAACAGTAAAGTTAGCTAAGTTTTTTTCCATATTGTAATAGATAATGTTACGCCCAGTAAATTGGCGACAAACTTTTGCACTTAAAAAATCTCCATTGGCGACAGTTAAAAATTCCTACAGGTTACCAGTTTTGAGTTACAGAGGAGGTCTAGTGCTAGAATTATTGCTCTCACTCTAACAATCGCGGCAATACCACACATGTGTGGTTTGAACATTGTTTTCATATGTGGGCGTGACTTACGTATGCGTTCGCTTCTGCGCACGAGCTGGTGGGGAAGGGGCGCTTTAAATTTTTTTTCTCTTTTTTCTTTTTTATTTTTACACTGTTCTTTAAAAAAAAAAATTTTTGATTACTTTATTCCTATTACAAGAAATGTAAACATTCCTTGTAATAGAAAAAGAAACACGCCAGGACCTCCTAAATATGAGATCTGGGGTCAAAAAGACCTCAGATCTCATATTTACACTAAAATTCAATAAAAAAAACAAAAATAAACAAAAAAAAAAATGACATTGAAAAAAAATATGTCCCCTTTAAGAGCATTGGGCGGAGGTGACTTGTGACGTCGCTACCGCCCTCCAATGCTATGGAGCCGAGTGGGTGGCATCTTCCACTCACTCTGCATCCAGGCACTGGGGGGGAGCAGACCCTATCGTCTCTGCTGCTACCGGCGTGTTCGGTAAGTGGCGGAGATAATGAGAATATGGCGGGGGGGTACCTCTCCCGCCCCAGACAAAAGTGATCTTGCAGCGAATCTACCGATGAGACCACTTTTATCTTACAGAGAATCGCCGGCTGAAAAATAAAAATACCAGGTTATGGTAGCTATCTGATACCATAAAAGCGGTATATGACGGCGTTGGTCCGGAAGAGGTTAAAGTGGGTAGGCTGTTGTGGTAAATAATGAACTGTGCACTAAGTGTGTACAGTTAGGTCTATAAATATTGGGACATCGACACAATTATAATGTTTTTGGCTCTATACACCACCACAATGGATTTGAAATGAAACGAACAAGATGTGCTTTAACTGCAGACTTTCAGCTTTAACCACTTGCCGACCGCAGATCGGCATCTGAAGGCGGCAAAGTGGCTCGTTCCCGCAAATCGCCGTCATACGACGGCGCGCTCACTGTGTCCAGGGGGGGCCAGGGAGCGGGTGCGGCGGCTTCGATTGCCGCCGGCTACCCGCGATGGCCCCCCCGGAGCGAATGAGCGGAGGTCCGTGTAAGTAAACACGGACCTCCGCTCTGTGTGAGGGGGAAGGGCTGTGATCACAGCCTTCCTTTACGTGAAGGCTGTGACCACTTCCCTTCCCCAGTTAGGCAATCCGCCATACAGTTAGAACACGCCCAGGGAACATAGTTAACCCTTAGCGCGCCCCCTGCAGGTTAACCCCTTCACTGCCATTGACATTTACACAGTAATCAGTGCATTTTTATAGCACTGATCGCTGTATAAATGCCAATGGTCCCAAAAAAGTGTCAAAATGGTCCGACATGTCCGCCGCAATATCGCAGTACCGCAAAAAATCGCAGATCGCCGCCATTTTTAGTAAAAAATTAAAAAAATTTAAAAACCCCAAAAATTAATTCTCATCATCCGTAAACGCGACCACTTTTGCGCAAACCAATCAATAAACGCCGATTGCGATTTTTTTTATCGCAAATATGAGGAAAAATATAAATCGGCCAAAAACGGTGAAAAAAAATGTTTTTTTATATTTTTTTTTTGGATTTGTATTTTAGGAAAAAGTAAGAAATTTGGGTTTTTTTGCAAAATTGTCACTCTTCTTTTGTTTATAGCGGCGATCAGAAATGACGCAGCGGTGATCAAATACCACCAAAAGAAAGCTCTATTTGTGGGAAAAAAAGGACGCAAATTTCGTTTGGGTACAACGTCGCACAACCGCGCAATTGTCAGTTAAAGCGACGCAGCGCCGAATCGCAAAAAGGGCTCCGGTCCTAAAGCTGGAAATCCTTCCGGGGCTGAAGTGGTTAATTTGAGGGTATTTACATCCAAATCAGTTGAACGGAGTAGGAATTACAACAGTTTGTATATGTGC
>BLSH010229953.1:235174-245774 GCA_018402905.1 Glandirana rugosa
TACCTAATTGATAAAATTCCTTAATAACCGTGACCCGTGGATCGTGAAATAAAAATATTAAAATGACGTTAAAACTGTGTAAAAAATAAGACCTATATAACAAGTGGAACCAGTAAACTCAAACGTGGGTAATAGCAGCCAAACAAATGTATCACAAGTAAACCCCTATGGTGGGGAATGGTAACATAATCTCTGTCGCGGTAAGGACAAAAGTGCATGTATTATGGGAAGTGTTGTCGACCGGTCTAGTTCTTGTGAGAGGTCCTCCATCCACATACACACAGTTTCAATTGTTAGTTCTCTTCTGAAGTGGTCTGGTTTACATCTTGTGGTGAACCCTCTGTATTCACTCTGGTGAAGTCTTCTCTTGATTGTTAACTTTGACACACATACACCTACCTCCTGGAGAGTGTTCTTGATCTGGCCAGCTGTTGTGAAGGGTATTATGTACGTGAAAACAGGAATGGCGCTGTCTCTAATACAATGGTAAGGGGTGGTATCCCCAAATGAACACTATGTAAACAAACCGACGATAATGGGTGCAAACTCAAATGACCAAGGTGAACAATATATCCAGAATAAAAAATGTGTCAAAATTGCAGTAAAATTATAAAAATAAAGTGCTAGGTGCCCAGTGCCAATAATTCCTTAAAATAGTTAATCCATACCATAAAAATTGTACAAAGCTATATATAGTATGAAGTGCTAAGTACCCAGTGTCCACACCACCTTTACAATGCTAGTCCATAAAAGTCCATATATGAGTATTCTCTGAGCATAAAAGTGAAAAGAATAAAACGGTGAAAAATATATAATAAGGCAGTAGGAAATATATGTATATATCTGACTGAAATCCCAGAGCTCAGTATTAAAAAGTCTTATAACATCCTTCCTTGTGAATCATACAAGCTTTATATGAATAAACCAAATAATATGTGCAAAAAGGTGACTTCATGTGCTCTTCTAATATCCGCTGAGAAAAATGGGGTGATATCCACTCGTGCTCCCCCTGATGTGCCCTCACTTACCAAAATCTTCCCACCCCTGCAGGGGTAAAACGACTTAGGTAAATGGGGTCTTTTGGTTTTGCATCGGTTCCTTTTGCTCTATGTAGATGTAAGGGTCCACGCCGTTCGTTCACTCCTTGTATTGTGAAACCAAAGGGTCCGCTCAAATCCACCTGCATTAGCCGCCTTTCACTAGTTCAAGGGTTCCGTGCGGTATGTGGAGAAACATAGGATCCTCGATAGTGTAGTAGTTTTAACCAAGGGTGAGTTTATTTAAAAAGTTAAAAACATAGAACTATTGTCATCCAGTAAACAGAGCTAGCAGGTCCCTCCTGCTTGAGGAAGGTTGGATCTCCTTCCTTTCCGCCCACTCTGCGTTCCACGCTGTGAAACCACCAAAACCGGAAATGACGCTGTACGTTCGGCCACGCCTTACGTGTTTCGTCACTTGACGTCGTCTGAGGCAGTCATTGTGTTGTGAAGGGTGTTTTCTTCACCAGGGAAAGAGTTCTTCGGTCATCCACCACAGTTGTTTTCCGTGGTCTTCCGGGTCTTTTGGTGTTGCTGAGCTCACTTGTACGTTTTTTCTTTTTAACCACTTCCGTACCGCCGGACGTCATATGACGTCCTTGGGTTTGAGTGGTGATATTTGAATGGTCAGATACCGTTCTTTTCTTCTGGCGATTCTCTTTCAGATAAAAGTGGTCTTAAAGGCGGATTCGCCGCGAGATCACTTTTATCAGCGGCAGGAGAGGTGCCCCCCCGGCCGCTTTTCCGTCATCTCCGCCGCTTACCGGACCCGCCGGCAGCGGCGGAGATGATCGGATGCTCTCCCCCCTGTGTCTGTGAGCCGACTGAGCGGTTGAAGCCGCTCAGTGGGCTCCATAACACGGCGGGGCGGAAATGACGTCAGAAGTCACGTCCGCCCAATGGTCTTAAAGGGCCCATTTTTTTTTTTGGACTGTCATTTTTTTCAGATTTTTTTTTTTCTTTGCATTTTAGTGTAAATATGAGATGTGAGGTCTTTTTGACCCCAGATCTCATATTTAAGAGGACCTGTCATGCTTTTTTCTATTAAAAGGAATGTTTGCATGTCTTGTAATAGGAATAAAAGTGATCAATTTTTTTTTTTTTAAAGAACAGTGTAAAAATAAAAAGTAAAAAGCAAAATAAATAACTAAAAAAAATTTAAAGTGCCCTGTCCCCGTGAGCTCGCTTCTGCAAACGCATATGTAAGTCCCACCCACGTATGAAAACGGTGTTCAAACCACACATATGAGGTATTGCCGCAATCGTTAGAGTGAGAGCAACAATTCTGGCATTAGACCTCCTCTGTAACGCAAAACTGCTAACCTGTAGAATTTTTTAAACTTCGCCAATGGAGATTTTTAAGCTGCAAAGTTTGTCGCCATTCCGCGAGCGGACGCAATTTTGAAGCATGATATGTTGGGTATCATTTTACTCGGCATAACATTATCTTTCATGATATGGAAAAAAATTGGCCTAACTTTACTGTTTTCTTATTTTTTAACTAAAAAAACTGAATTTATTAAAAAAAAAGCACGCTTGGGAGACCGCTGCGCAAATACGGTGTGACATAAAATTTTGCATTGACCGCCATTTTATTCTCTAGGGTGTTAGAAAAAAATATATATAATGTTTGGGGGTTCTAAGTAATTTTATAGCAAAAAAAAATGGTTTTAGCTCGTAGCCACTAAACCCAAAAAACAGGCTTGGTCTTGAAGTGGTTAAGTATGTTCCAAACAGTTGATTTGGCCACACCTAATGTTTTTGCTATCTCTCTGATGGGTTTGTTTTGTTTTTTCAGCCTAATGGTGGCTTGCTTCACTGATAGTGACAGCTCTTTGGATCTCATATTGAGAGTTGACAGCAACAGATTCCAAATGCAAATAGCACACTTGAAATGAACTCTGGACCTTTTATCTGCTCCATGTAAATGGGATAATGAGGGAATAACACACACCTTGCCATGGACCAGCTGAGCAGCCAATTGTCCCATTACTTTTGGTCCCTTAAAAAGTGTGATGCACATATACAAACTGTTGTAATTCCTACACGTTCACCTGATTTGGATGTAAATACCCTCAAATTAAAGCTGAAAGTCTGCAATTAAAGCACATCTTGTTTCATTTCAAATCCATTGTGGTGGTATATAGAGCCAAAAAGATTAGAATTGTGTCGATGTCCCAATATTTATGGACCTGACTGTATTTGGAAGGGTGATATACACCCTTTTTCACCTCTTTTCTCCCTTTTTTTTTTCTCTCTTCTTTATCCTCACCATTTCCCCCTCCATCTAAATGTTAAGGCCCCCTGTTGTCCAGGGGTTTCCCCCCCTTTTTATTGTTTTTTCTTCTCTCTCTTGCTAGTGGGTTTAGAATGGTGTAATGTTGTAATGATCTAAAGAGTGGAATATAAATTTAGTCGATATGTCTTAATAACTATTGTGAAACAGGAATATTAATGTCATTTTTTTATAAACTGTATGAATAGAAATACTTTAATAAAGATGATTATAAATTAAAAAAAAAAAAAAAGAAAGGCGCCTCCATCTTTACCAAGTTGGATCTCAGGGGTGCCTACAATCTGATCCGGATACGTGAATGTGACGAATGGAAAACCGCATTTTAACACGAGAGACGGGCATTACGAATACCTGGCCATGTCCTTTGGGCTGTGTAATGCCCCAGCTGTATTTCAAATTTCGCCAATGAGGTCTTCAGGGTTTTGCTGTATCAATTTGTGGTCAACTATCCGGATGACATTCTAATCTTTTTGGAAAATCTGCTTCTCCACAGAAACTATGTCCGGGTTGTACTTCAGTGCTTTAGGAAAAATAACCTGTATGCCAAGCTGGAGAAATGTTCTTTTGAATGTTCTGAGGTCCTGTTTCTGGGATGCTTTGTCTCCAGTTTGGGTCTTCGTATGGATCTTGAAAACCAACTGGCCTCTTCCTGTCAGCCTCAAGGCCACACAGCGATTTCTTGGGTTCCCCAATTATTATATGCAATTTATTAAGAACTACTCTTCTATTGCTGCGCCTATTATTGCCTTGACCAAGAAAGGTGCTAATGCCAAGGAATGGCTTCCTGAAGCTGTCGCTGTGTTCCATGATCTGAAACAGGCCTTTGTTTCTGGTCCTCTCTTGAGGAAACCTAATCCTGGGGACCCATTTTTTATTGGTGGACACTTCCTCTACTGGAGTAGGAGTGGTGCTTCTTATCTGAGAATAAACGACAACCATGTGCATTTTTCGCCTAAAAATTTTCTCAGGCAGAGAAAAATGATGCTATTGGCGATCGGGAGCTTCTTGCAATTAGATTGGCGTTAGATAAATGGCGTCATCTCTTGGAGGGTTCCCCTCACTCCATAATGATCTATACTGATCATAAAAATTTACAGTACTTACAGAGTGCTACACGACTGAATCCCAGACAGGCCAGATGGTGTCTGTTCTTTTCCATTTCAATTTCACGATCACGTACAAACCTGGTTCCTGCAACAGTCGGACTGATGCACTCTCTAGGTCTTTTTAAACACTGGGTGAGGAGCCCACCTCTGAACCTGAGCCGATCATTCTGACCTGGTGTGTTCTTGCCCATCCCGCCACTCTGGAATCTAAAATTCCTTCTGGCAAGACCTTCATGCCCACGGAACTAAGACCTAAGATCCTTCGTTGGGGACATGATTGCAAGGTGTCAGGTCATGCTGGGTTCCTTCGATCCCTTCAGCTCATCAGCTGCCACTATTGGTGGTCTACACTAAGTTCGGATGTCAAAGGCTATGTAAGTCTAAGTCCTCCACACAAGCTTCTGCCGGTCTGCTCATGCCCTTGCCCATTCTGAAGGAGCCCTGGACTCACATTGCTATGGATTTCATCACCGATCTTCCACCGTCTGAAAAGAATACAGTCATTTGGGTGGTAATCGATCAGTTCTACAAGATGGCTCATTTTGTTCCCCTTCCAGGTCTCCCTTCTGCTCCTGCTTTGGCCCCCATCTTTGTTTGAGAAATCCTCCGCCTCTATGGGGTTCCTTTCCATATTGTTTCGGACAGGGGGGTTCAATTTACATCCCGCTTCTGGAGAACTCTTTGCAAGTCCCTCAATATTGTCTTGGATTTTTCTTCTTCTTACCACCCTCAATCCAATGGACAGACTGAGAGGATTAATCACGAGTTAAAGGCCTTCCTCTGCACCTTAGTCTCTGCTCATCATGATGACTGGTCCTCTCTACTCCTGTGGGCAGAACTCTCTCACAATAATCACGTTAACACCAGTTCTCAGAAGATCCCCTTTTTCACAGTTCATGAAAGTCACCCTCAGCTCCCTCTTCCTATGACCTGTTCTCCGGACATTCCAGCTTTGGCTATTGTTCAGCAATCATTCAATACCATTTGGGGTGAGGTTCAGGATTCCCTTCGGGCAGCGGCTGATAAGTTTAAGGGTTTTACCGACCGCCTTCTCTACAGATTGTAGTCAAGGTCTGGCTTTCTACTAGGAACATTAAGCTCAGGGTTTATTCTCTGAAATTTGCCACAAGATTCATTGGTCTGTACTCACTTGCTAAGTTGAATTTGGTTTGTTTTAAACTCCAGATTCCGAAAAGCCTCAGGATTTCGAACTCCTTTCATATTTCCCTTCTGAAGCCTTTAGTCCTCAATATGTTCTCTCGTCCTCTCCCTACCATGGTTCCGGTCTGGGAGGATGGGCAGGAGTGCGAGGTTAGTCTAGTCCTGGACTCCCGGCTCTGTAAAGGCATTCTTCAGTACCTTGTGCATTGGAAAGGGTTTGGTCCTGAGGAGAGGTGTTGGATCCCTGCATCTGAGGTATTTGCGCCTTGCCTGGTGAGGAGGTTTCATTTGATATTTCCCTCCAAGCCTGGGCCTAGGCGGGGGAGGGGGAGGCCTCATAAGGGGGGGGGGGTACTGTCATGAACCTATAGTACATTCATGTCCTGTCTGTTTGCTTACCTCTTGGTTGTGTCAGCATAGAGGCTGTTCTCATCACCACCTCATCCTCTCAGTGAACTCCACCCCAGAATCCAATTAAGGAAACTCTATTTAAGACCATGTGCTGCAAAGCCTCCTTGCCGATGTTGTGTGTGTTTGGCTTTGTGTGTGGTTGTTCCTGTCGTATGCTCTGAGTCTATTTCCGTTTACCGGCTTTTGACTTGTTCAGACTATCCCGGCCCACTTGATACCCCGACCCCTGCATGCTTTCCTGTCTGTCCCTGTCTGCTTGTGGCCCTGACCTTTGGCTAAGGCCTCTGAATATCCTTGCTGTTCCTGCGCTGCTGCTTCCTCTCTTCCACCTGTAGCCAGCCAAGCATGAGCTAGGGGACCCCTGGGGTCGCGACCTGGACCCAGTTGCAGCCAAGTCCATCCTCACCACCAGAGGCTCAGGTGAATACCTACTGGCTCTTGGACTCCCCGCCCTGGGGAAACCGATGCACTAGCTCCCTGTATTTCAGTGTCAGTGCGAAACAAAACACCAAAATCTCCTGCGCTCGGATTCATCAACCAAGAGTCATGCAATAGCAGAGAGCATAGAGTGCAATGGAAAGTCTTTATGAACGTGAAAGTCACTTTACACTTAATGGTCTTGCTGCCCTCCTCAGGATCATGGGCATCCAAAAGGTACTAGGGAAAAAGCACAAGAAAGGGGCGCACCGACCTAGCGCAATACTATTAAAACGTTTATTAAAAGTAATAAGATAAAATATATATACTCACAAAAGGAGCAATTAAAAAGACATCACGCCAAAGGTGGAAAATGTGCCTCCAGGGGACTTATTGATCTCCATCTCAGCAGAGGGACTGGACGATGTCCGTGGCCAGGCTCACGCGTTTTCAGGGAAAACCCTCTTCATCAGAGCCTCACAAGTCCCCTGGAGGCACATTTTCCACCTTTGTCGTGATGTCTTTTTAATTACTCCTTTTTGTGAGTATATATATTTTATCCTATTACTTTTAATAAACGTTTTAATGGTATTGCGCTAGGTTGGTGCCCCCCTCTCTTGTGTTTTTTCCTCAGTGTCAGTGCTCCAGGGGCCCGTCTTCCCTTATCAGCCGGAGCTCATTAGCAGCAGTCAGCTCTAGGTCCACAACCTTAGCGGTGTGTATCTGTCACCTGACCCCAGGTGGCATGACAATAGGGTTTGGTCGGGCCCCCCACTTCCAGTGAGCAGGAAGTAAGGGGTGGGACGAAAACCCTATACTGTGTGTCTTATGGACACACAGAGAGGGGCTCAGAAACAAGCGCACACAAGTGCCTCATAGCAAGCGGCCTGCTATGGGGGCACTCAGGGCACTCAGAGGAGAAAAGGAGCGAGGAACACAGGCGGGGGACCCAAGAAGAGCAGAATTGGGGCTGCTATGTGCAATACTATTGTACAAAGCAGGTAAGTATATTGTAACATGCTTGTTATTTTTTTAAAAAAGTTATACATTTACCTTTTATTTCACCTTAAGATGGCCATATATGGATTGAATTTTTTCTGAGGGTGGCCCTGTTGGCACCACCATATTCGACAAAAGCTGATCCTTCGAAGAACTTTTGTCAAATTACCTGGGTGGCTGTATGTCCTGACTGTCAGAATACAATAGCTTGCACTACAGATTTGTCCATCCAATCTTTTTAACGCAGATAAGGGTATCCGACTTTATAAATTGAAAAAAAGATCTAAAGCCCCAAACACACGGGCAGAATGTTGGGAGACATGTCGGAACAAAAAATACATTCTGCCCATGTGTATGTCAGTCTGTCTGACAGAAGCTGGTGTTCTGTCAAAAGAGCCAACTCGTCAAAATCTCCAATTACGGCAGTTCTGGTGACTCTCCAGCCGTAATAATTGCAGATTTAGACGACTAAGCTGGAGAGTCACCGGAAGTGACGTTATAAGAGATTTTGATGAGTTGGCTCTTCTGACAAAACACCGGCCATATGGCCGGCTTCTGTCAGACGTGCATGCTGGAAAACCAGCAGCCGACCGACTCCCGATCAGCGCTCTCAGCCAATGGCAGAGTGTGCTGATCGGATTGTTCTTGCGGGGGGGGGGGTCCCCTGTCAGAATACAACAGCTCAGCGGGGGAGATTGCTGGACTAACCTCACATGGTTAGTACAGTGTCTCCCAACCGAAGCAACCCACTGTATTGTGTACCCGGCTTTACAGTGTATGGCCAGCTTTACAATGTTTTTAGGAAGAAAATAAGTTACAAAAAGGAGAATGGTTTGCTTATTTGTAGATATATTTTCAGACTAGCAGCAAATGAAGATGTTTGTGAGGACTGTGACAGCATAAAATCTGTACGGGTAAGTATATATGGTATATAGTAAGAACTATAACATAACCAAAATTAATAAAAGCATGCGCCATACTCATGGTTCTCATATGAAAAGTGCAAGATAGACATATGGCCAGGGGTTATCCACAACAGCTTTACTGAAAATGCGAGTAGATATATATATAAAATAAAAATAAATAAGTACTACGTTTATTTACTTGCAGTTGCCAGTACTGGATGGCTAATTTAAAAGATATAAACACTGCTCTCGTTATGCAGCACCACAACATGTTCAAAACTTCAACTGTTTGAGCCCAATGCATGTCCCAATACTGGACATTTAGGAAAGTCTTTGCCCTGTATATTGTAAAAATCATAGATTTTGATCACATTACAAGACAACATAAAGGGGGTCATTTACTATATCGCGATTCTGCCTTCATGCAAATTTTAACGCGCAGAATCGCAGATTCGCGCTAATTAGCGCGAAAATGGAATTCACTAAAGCCCGAGGGAGAAAATACTCCCAGAATAAAATTCACGATAGCGCCCAAACAACAGTGACTGACTAAAAAACTAGTCGTGGTAGAAGCAAGGGAATTGCACATATAAATAATGTTTAGAGCATAATAGGATCACCTAAATTGTTTTTAAAAATGTAGTATCTTGTTTAATGATGATCTGCTTTTAAATTGTGTAAAAAAGTGATGTATAACCTGAAATATCATTGAAAGTTTGAAAAGAGCCAAATTCCCCCTTTTTTCCTGACTATTCATCAGCACAACTGAGCATGCTCAGACAAGAAAATTCCCTCATTTTAACTCCCATGCCTTTTTTAGAGGGCGGTATAGTAAATTCGCAAATTCTCACTTGCCTATAATGCCTTTTTGAGAAGGCAAATTCACGTTGGCTAATATGCCTTCTTGAGAAGCCCAATGCAAGTTTCAGCCATTGATTCTAATGGTACAATTGTAACTTTCCTAAAGAAATCCTTTTCATGTTGAGATGAAATGTATCTTTCTCTCAAACAAATTGTCCCTGCAACAATGTTGCTATTTCATCATCTAATTTGTTTTTAAGAATGTTACAATGTGCAATCTTCTCATGTTTTTCCCTGTCTTTTGCTTGTTGCTGTCCATCTCATAAAAATCTTTTCCTAAACTCACACAGGTATCTTCACAAAGCACAAACAATATCATTGCTGTTACAATAACATCATTGTTTTACACTCCAAACTCCACCAAATAGCACAGAATAAACTCCAGACTAATGTAATTCCACCACCTATATGTGCAAAGAAATGCAGTATATGTGTATTTATGTGTAGGAGGGTTGCACACTTGGCAGACTGGTGGCTAACAGCTTAATGCTTCTACCTAGGAACATAGAGGTTCTGGGTTTGTGCCCTGAGCATATCACTTCATGTAGAGAGGTTTTCTGTTCTCATAACGCATGTCCTTACCAAAATTATGTCTAAATGTAGTATTTATGTGTAGGAGGGTTCCACCACTATTGCGAATTGTGTCACATGTTTTCTATGGGCAAGGACTATAATCAGCCTTAACATTTCCCATCCAGCAATTATTGCAGCTTCTTACCAAGCCAAATGCCCCAAAATGAGAGATGGCAGAATGCTCACAGTACTGATCCATAACAAATAGAGTTGAGCGAACCTCTGGAAGTTCGGGTTCTGCTGGTCCGTCCCAACTTCGGGACAAAGTCCGGGTTCGGGTCCGGACGGAACCCGAACGATCACATGGACCCCGAACCCCATTGAAATCAATGGGGACCCGAACTTTTAGGCACAAAAATGGCTGTAACAAAGTCCTGGAAAGCCCTAGAGGGCTGCAAAAGGAAGTAAAATGGGGGTAAGGGTAGGGCAAGTGCCCTACAAAAAAATGGGGATAGGGAAAATAAATTAAAATCAAATAAAAAAATGGGAAGGGGGGTGGATGTGGAGTAGGAGCCTAGAGGTTGACTAGGCCGTGACCGTAGCAGTGTAGGTGGAAGTGGCGGTGGTAGAGGAGTAGGAGGAGCTAGCCAACATGGTCAGGGCCGATCCTGGGCGGGTGCCCGGGGTGCACTGCACCCAGGCGCCGCGGGTTGGGGGGCGCCAAACTGTAGAGTTCTTCCTTCTCTCCACTTTCTCGGTGCTCATCCCTGCCGAGCAGCTTCCCGGAGGGCGGTGGCCGTGAGATGAGAAGAGCCCGCTCTGTCCTGTGAATGATAGTCAGAGGAGGAGCGGCGATGCTACAAGCAGCACACACGCTGAAGCCGCTCCTCCTCT
>BLSH010229953.1:339246-355436 GCA_018402905.1 Glandirana rugosa
GTTTTATTAAAACATTTTTTTTTTTTTTTTTTTTTTTTTTCTTCTTTTTTTTTTTTTTTTTTTTTTTTTTACAAAATTATTTTGCACAGATATACACTTTAACTGGTCATGCTGTCCTTTTCTTTCCTTTCCATTAGGCATTCTATTACCACAGGGAACCATTTCCACCAACTGAAGGACGTTTTCTGGGACGTGCAGTCTGGGATGGAAATATTAAGCGCAGCGATGCATCTATAATAATTAGGAATATCCAGCAATCATATAATGGAACTTACCTCTGCCAAGTCAAGAACCCTCCTGATGTGCATGGAGAAATGGGAGAAATTGTACTCAAAGTGGTTGACAAAGGCAAGTATGTAGATTTACTCTTTACAGGCATCTAGAACTGTATGTGATGCTTCATAATCTGTACTGGAAATAATTAAAGTGTTCTTGTTGTCCTCACAGTGAAGTTTTCTGAAATCATGCTGCTGCTGTTGGTGATTGGGGTTGGCAGTGTTGTGATTATTATTTTAGTCCTAGCAGTGGTCATGTTTCGATATTATCGCAAGCAAAAGACTCACAGCACAGCAATGTCGGTAATGGAATGGTGAGTATCCACTAACTGAATGTTGTGGGGGAATACAGTATTGTAATTAATAGGTATGGATGGTATCTGCCAGGATAAATCGTCAGCTGTCAAGTATTGCTTATAATTGTCTCTTTTTATTAGTAGGGAAAAGTTAACTGAGAAACCACTCAATCTGACAGATGTCAATGCATGACTCCAAGAGGTTCCATCCAAGAGGTCAGTAAATGATAATCAAAAAATTAAATTTTTTAAAGTTTCAGATTATTAAAGTAGATGCCCTTACTTAAAGTGGTTGAAAACCCTCACATAATACCCAGTGAAGTGACTAGCATCAGGTGATACACACATAAGTTGTACCTGTTCATCTGAAGCTGCACTATCCTATACAGCAGTGGTTCTCAACTCCTGTCCTGTTATTAAAAATATCATATAAGACACACTTACAATGGGTTTGCATCATTTCAGGTTCCATATCAAAATTATAATGCTCAGCAATACTGCATTACAGGAAGACAAGACTTTTTGTTATAGAAAGATTACCCAAGTCTACCAGTTTCGTGCCATCCTAGTCAAACACGCCCAAAAAGCTTGCATCTCTGTTGAGCAGAGTGAAGACCTATTAAGGGTATACACATATTCATTCACAGGGTGTACTATTCCAAGAGCTTGAGTAATATAGAAACACATGGTCCACCAAATGGGCTCCCATTTGGTGTTGAGATGTAGGGCCAAGGCACCCACCGAATGGAGGTATTTATTGCAAAAACCGAAGCTCACTAGAAAAATAGTTCAAGGAAGGAAAAAGAGTTGGGAGCGAAAAGATAAGGAAAGGGAGAATTCGGGTGTGGTTGTTATTTTTGATGGTTGATTGGGTTTACATTTAAACCCAAGTTAAGAATTTATTTTTAAATTAGGGAAATCTCTTAAGAAAAATTGACTTTCATTTACAAATTATCATATCCTCACGCTATAAAAATGTTATGAATGCACACTGCATTGCTTGGGTACCTATTCTCTGCATTGTTATGGTGTTGGAATTCTATATTGAACGTATCTCTGATTATGGACCCATTTTAGATGTGTTTATGGGGTTTTTTTTAGCATTGGGCGGGTGCATTGCCATTTCCCTTGTGCACGGACCTATATGTTTTAGCGCACATAGATGCGCACTTTCTGTTGCCAATGCTTCAAAACATATGTTGTATGTGTTTTGATGCACCACCATTGACGTCTGCGGGCCTCCTAATGCACTAAAATGCACAAAAAATGGACATGTTTCATATTTTAAAATGCACTGCAGTGCTAGGATGGGAACACACACTATCTGTATTATGGGGAACCTTGACATATGCATTTTACTGAGTTACAACACATGTATTAAAATGCAACAGTGTAAATGAGCCTTCAAAAGTTACTTGCTGTAATATCTTTCATAAGTTAATTAAATATATATCAAAGAGATTCAGGGGTTTTACTTTTTGCCCAGGTGTAATTGTAATTTCTTGCCATGCTGCTGTACGGATGACAGTTTTTGCACCCAGCTCCTTTTTATTTTTTTTCAATTGAAGGATGTCAAAAGGCAGGGTGCCAACAGAACCAGCACAAAGCAAATTTGCAGACAGCTCATCATTCGATCAGTGTATGGCCAGCTTAAATTATTTTTCACAGAAAGGGAAGCTTCTATTGCTGAAATTGTAGATCTTTTATACAGCATGCCGTTCTTCTGAATACACCTGGACAGTCTGCGTTTTTAATAAAGTGTCTGGTATTCAGACTGCCTGAAACCTGGACACATCAGTGTCAGCCCCGCAACACCAAACCTCTGGGGCTCCCCTGCAGCTACTGGCTTCACTTCCTCTCCCCTTTCACTGGCTTTGAATGCTGCAAGGGAAAGATTTACCTCTAAAAGTAGATCACCCCCTCTGTACTACGCCAACCCCCCATCACTGATCCCTTGCCCCCCACCCCTCCCTACAGTGCTGCTAGCCAGAGTCCCTTCCTCCCCCTCCTGCTGGCTGTGGCTGCTGCTGGGGTGGGATATTGATGCTCTGTTCAGGATGAAGAGTGGGGGGCTGGTGTTCATTCATCACTGAAGCATAGTAAAGTTTATTATGTGTACATATGTATGTACTACTAGTTTACTATGCCATTACCAGTGGTGGCTGGTGAAGTTTTAGGATGGGGGGTGCCAGACCCCGCCCTTCCTTTTTGACCCCTTCCACTTCTCATAAGCCCCACCATTTATAAAACCCACCCACTCTGCCCCCTGTATTCCACTTGCTTCTACCCATAGTGTCAGGAGTATTCAGCTCAGCCTCACAGATTAGGGTATATAGCTCAGCTTCACAGTTCAGGGTATATAGCACAGCCTCACAGATCGGGGTATACAGCTCAGCCTCACAGATCGGAGTATACAGCTCAGCTTCACAGATCAGGGTATATAGCTCAGCTTCACAGATCAGGGTATATAGCTCAGCCTCACAGATCAGGGTATATAGCTCAGCCTCACAGATCAGGGTATATAGCTCAGCATTACAGATCAGGGTATATATCCACAGTCAGCCCTGGGTATGCACAAATCTGGGCATCTATCCACAGTCAGCTCTGGTCATCTACAGTCAGCACAAGGCATCCACACTAAGCTGGCATGCTCCTTGGTGGCAGAAGAAATGTACCCTAACTTGGCACTTGCCTGCTGCCAGGGTCCCTAGAGCCTGGTTGGAGAATCCAAGCAGCTTCCTTCTGCTAATACCCTGGTATGGATTATCTTGCTGACAGATCTGTGTTCAGTGCAGTTCAGTTGACAACTGCCCCCCCATCCGACCCAAGGGGCGGGACAGAGAAGGCCCATCGGGACAGCCAGTAGTAAGGCACCTACCTGATCTAGGGCTGGGGCTGTGGTCTCCTCTCCTCGGATGCGGGCAGCGGCTCTAGTGGCCGCTCCTCCCGCGTCTCCTCGCTGTTCTCCAAAGCACTAGGCATCCAATAGGATCACCTCGGGAAACAGCTTTCATGACCTGCCTCCTGAATGGCGGGGAGAAACGTTTTGCAGAGAAAAGGGAATGAGGACCCCCCACCCCATAAAATGGGCAAAAAATATTAAAAAAAAAAGTGAAAACAAAACATAGTAAGGCCTTATTCACATGGGACATAGTACAGCATACACACATGTGAGGGCGTGTTTATCTGCACAGGAATGCTCAGGTGTTCCATGTATCCCCGTACAGGCAGTCTCATTGATGTCAATTGGGAAACAGCGGTTGCATGGACACAGGCACTGCTCTGGATTTGACATCCGTGTGGGTGCAGGTGCTTGTCTCTAAACTCACACTATCTGCATTCAGGGCTGTGCACCCACATGGTTGTTAGATTGAGAGAAGCAACTGTTTCCGGGCAGCCGCTGCATCCCAATTGACATGAATAGAACTACCTGCATAGAACACCCGTGCACCCCCATGTGTGTAAACATGGCCCTCACATGGGTGTACGCTTTAGAACACCCCATATGAACAAGGCCTCACTAGGAATTTAACAGGAATTTTGTAAGTCATGATGGTTTTTTTTTTTGTTTTTTGTTTTTCGTGTGTGTGTGTGCGCTAATAATGATTTTAGTATATTTTTTGTGAAAACAGTGATTTGAACATTTCCGCAACTTTTGCAGGGCCTAAAAATCAACTATTGTGGGGATTGTACTTGGGGTCAGTCTGTGCCCCAGTACAATTCCCGCTAGGTCAGTCTCGGTGATCTTGGGGGGGGGGTAGAC
This sequence comes from Glandirana rugosa, assembly GCA_018402905.1. Taxonomy (NCBI): domain Eukaryota; kingdom Metazoa; phylum Chordata; class Amphibia; order Anura; family Ranidae; genus Glandirana; species Glandirana rugosa. The sequence continues at coordinate 343,581 of BLSH010229953.1, forward strand.
ATGTACTGGAGTATAAACTAACCTGGGGAGGATTCTATTGGAAGACAATCTGACCTGGGGGGACCTGAATGGGAGACAGACTGATCTGGGGGGGAACTATACTGGGAGGCAGATTGACTGACTTGGGGGAGGGGGGAATTATACTGAGGCTCAGACTGACCTGGGTGAGGGAGGGGGAAATATACAGGGGACAGATCGACGTGGGCGGGGGTTGTACTGGGGGATAGACTGACCTTGTTTTATTTAATTATGCTCCTTTAGCTCCTTCCACTGTTAACACAATTTGACCACACTTTGCCGCCGCATTACTACTCCCCTTGGGGCACCCAAAGTCTTTTACAATCATATAGTGTATACTACCTAATAAAATTGGCCATGCACCAGTCAAGTGTTCGGGTTTGGACTGAAGACAAGGTATCACCCTAAATCCAAACTTCCATCAGAGCTGATCTTTACAAGCATTGTGTTATATCCATATATGTTCGATTGGAATATTCTAATACTCTATGAAGTTGTTAAACATATACTCTATCTCTGTTCTTTTTGTTGCAGGTTTTTGTAGAAATGATGGAGTCTACCTCCCAGCCTTGTGATTCTGTAGAGTACATAACTTTCATCAATAGAAGACAAGCAGATGATCTGCTCACTGATGATTTGCAAAGGCACCTTCTCATATCTCAGTGCCTGTTGGACTTGCTACAGTGTTGTTTTTACCGAACCAGATCTACTGTATGATTTTGTATGCTATTAAGATTAGCATAGATTTGTCACATGTATGTAATTAGAGTTGTGCCTGTCACAAACTTGGACAGTTCAAATTGAACATATGATGAAAAATGAATTAGTAGAGCTTGGCCTCACACCCTTATGTGTATCCTATTGATCTCTGTGGGTGACCACCATATTTATGAACCCTTAGGAAGGCTAGGGAGGTGAGACCAAGCTCAACTTTTACAGGAAAAGTCTAAATTTGTATATAACTTTAGCTGCCTATATATGCCAGTCTGTATCCTCTGCTTTATGTATTTTTCCATCATACCTTTTAAAATGAGCAGATTTGTTACCGGCTTTTTTTATTGAAAACCTGAAGTGCAAACTACCTACCTAACCAAGTGCTGTCAGCCCATAGCAGGATCCTCTGGGTGCCTGCATGTCAGGTCCATTTTTTAATTCAGGCACCCTTGCTGATCTGATACACAGAAGTTTTGTAGTTCAATGCGTTGAATTCCTCACCCCATTTCATTCCACTTCCTAGGCTTCATTATTTGCTAGGGAAGTTTTACATCATTGCAGTCTGCCAATAGCAGAAGTGTGTGGGCCCAAGGTTCTTGCCCACTGACCTATGAGGTTTCAGCATTAAAGAGCACATAGGGTGCGTTAGCTGATAAGGCATTCTAGTTCAGTGCATCCAGAGGGGCCTGCTATGCGCTGATTGCTCTGCTCTGTATTGGTATTTTGCTTTTCAGGGATATTTTATAAAAGGATTTGCACACGTGTAAATAGAACCTTTTGGGTTTGAAATGTAGAAGTTCCTACTGCTGACCTATTTTTGAAGGTGCAAGTTATGGGGCTGTCAAGCATTCTCCTTTCATCACTGCTTAGTTAATCACTGTCCTGAAATAAGTATTTTCATATCCAGTATTGGTAACCGTGCACACACTTGTCCTGAGTGATTCATTGAGTAATAAAAGTGTACATAAACCTTAAAATATTGTTAAATTAAATAATAGCTAACCTTTTCCTTCTTACAGACCCTATCTTGTTTTTTTTCCATTGAATTTTTCTTTCCTTTATTTTGACCTTGCAATCCTGCCAGTTTTAGTCTGCTTGTCCACTTCCTTTTTCAAGGTGACCACGCTCTCTGAGCAGCTCCTTAAGCAGGAGTTCTGTTGTCACCATAGGAATGAGCGCTTCTGCTTGTTACTACAAGCTGACATCCTGACATGTGCTGGGGAGTCGCCATTCCTCCTTGCATTGTCCATTCCCAGTGACATTGGCCCCCTCATAGGATATATTGCTGTCATGTGCTGCAGCTTACAGTCCAATGCCAAATACCTTTGGCACTTGGCCAGATTTAAGCTTAGGTATACTTAAAGTATAACCAAAGGAAAAACAGTTTATTTTAGTTTTGGATAGAGTGGAGAGGGATTAGGACACCTGTCAGTTTTTATTGCTGTCTGTGTCTCTGTCAGGGAGATTAAACCTCTCTATTTGTGCTGTTTACTATTATCATTGAAAGTAAAAGAAAATGGGTTGTCACCAAAAAAGTAATAGAGGGAAAATCTTCCAATATGGACACTAGGTCTGGTGACCTAAGTGTCGCCAAGAAATTCCCTTAATTTGCAGGGATTTCCTCTCATTTCCTGTTTTGGCTATGGGACAGGAAGTGAAGGTAAATCTCCCCAAACAAAGAGGGCAAAAATAAACCTTACAGGGGTTATAACCCTCCCTTACTCTATCCAAAATGAAAAAAAAAAGTTTTGCCTATAGTTCTACTTTAAGGCATATATGAGAATGACAGCCCTGGAGTTTGCACCTATTCTGTTTTTTTTTTTTTTTTTTTTTTAAAGGAGAATATTGTGATATTTGGTCAAATGAATTTTGCTTTTTTATGAAAGTTCCTAAACTGATATAAAATATATCATTTTTAATATTTGTATGAAATACCTGTTTTACAAATAAACATGTATTGCTTCTTTGTGGGCAGTACATGCTGAGCTGTATATAATAATATAATCTAGAAATTCCCAGCACTAGATCTGCATGTGTAAACTGATCACACTGCCTTAAAGTGATACTAAAGTCTTGTTTTTTCTTTAAAAATAACAAACATGTTATACTTACCTGCTCTGTGTAGTGGTTTTGCACAGAGCAGCCCAGATCCTCCTCTTCTCGGGTCCCTCTTCGGCACTCCTGGCCCCTCCTTTCTGTTGAGTGCCACAGCAAGCAGCTTGCAATGGGGCACCCGAGCCAAGCTGCTGTTCCGTGTCCATTCGGACACAGAACCGTGTTCAGCCCTGCCCCCTCTCTCCCCATTGGCTAACTGACTTTGACAGCAGCAGGAGCCAATGGCGCTGCTGCAGTATCTCAGCCAATCATGGGGGAGAGTCCTGGACAGCCGAGGCACTCATGCCCATCGCTGGAGGAAGATCTGGCTCAGGTAAGTTAGTATTAGAGGGGCTGAGGGGGGCTGCTACACACAGAAGGAGTTTTTTATCTTAATGCATAGAATGCATCAGGATAAAAAAAACCTTCAGCCTTTACAACCACTTTAACTTTGTATTTTTGCACATTCAAACATCTGGGGATTGTGTTGCCTTGATGGTATGATATATCCAGTAATCATTTTCATCCAAAACTCTGTTAAGCCCTAACAAAACCAGTTTTTTGGCTTTGGGTGGATTTTGGGGCAAGAGCAAAGTAGAACCTACTGGTAGGGCACTTTCCCTGCTAGAGTTCCTAATTCTCTTTCCTTTTGAAACCATTCACTAGGAGTAGTTAGTTCCATTCAAGTGGACTTGTTCTGTAATGTTGAAGGCATTTCATAGCTTATCCAATACACTTCTAATAAATGTCAAAACCTCAGCATTTATAACTGCACAGGTAGCATAGGCTCCTTAATCCAATCACCATGGAATGTATCAAGGTAGCTGTTGATTGTAGCTGGAGTGTCGGAAAGTTATTTAACCCCTTGAGGACAGAGAGTAAAGCAAAACCTAATGTCTGAACACCGTTTTAAAACGTTTACATGTGTTAGTAAAACTGTACATATCATTGCAACTACTTAGTGGATCCAGGTGGATCATACCTTGTTTTTTTCAAACAAATTGGGCTTTTGTTTGGTGGGTAATGGTTATGGATATCTATTTAACTTTTCTATTACCAAAGGAAAGTTGGCACAAGATAAAAAAGAAAATAATATATTTATAATTTATCTGTATACTCCTTGCTATTTACATAACCTACCAGCAAAATAAATTCTCCTGTTCCCAACTATCACAGTGATATCACATATGTGCAAATTTAATTGTTTGTACCTGTAGTAGGGCGCAGGAACAGTGCAGTGCATTTTGCAGTTTTATCCTACCCACTGACACTAATTTAAAAAAAATATATATTTTTTTTAAATACCATCTAAAATACTCTGATGGTGACCTTGACCCTGACCATAACCTTACCTGGCTTAGATCACACCCTGATCTAGATGTTTTATTTTTTCTTTCATGTTTTTTTTCTTTACACACACTTCTTTGGAAGTCAGGCGCTGACCCAATATTGGAAGCAAACAAAATGCAGTATTAGCAAATACTGTCCAATGAGTCCTTCAGCAATAGTCCATTTTCAGAAATCCCTTAACCAATGTGCAACAGTATGAGTTCCAAATTCCTCTAGGAGATGTTTTCACCACTAACGGTTTAAAAAAATAGATGGCCACTCACCAGATGTTTTGACCCCCTTTTTACGGAAAGGTCAAATTACGCCTCTGGAACCACTGTTCCTGTATAGGGAGGTGGATTTTCTTTCTTCACTCTCTGGATCATGCTCCGCTAATGAGGAAAAAAGCACTCCACCAAGGACACAGATGAAAAGACCATTGTGTAGTATTTAATTGCAAATTATTGATAAAAACAGTTTAAAAGTTTACACTCACATTTCCATGTGCCTGAGCCTGGCACTAGGTTGACCAACGTGTAGCTCGTGAGCCTGTGCGGCAAACAGCTGTTGTTTCGAATAAACGTGTCAAACCGTCGTTCGTATGCCGCTTGGCGTTTGCATACTACGTCCGGAAGTCCACAAAACGTCTTTTTTCGTGGACTTCCGGACGTAGTATGCAAACGCCAAGCGGCATACGAACGACGGTTTGACACGTTTATTCGAAACAACAGCTGTTTGCCGCACAGGCTCACGAGCTACACATTGGTCAACCTAGTACCAGGCTCAGGCACATGGAAATGTGAGTGTAAACTTTTAAACTGTTTTTATCAATAATTTGCAATTAAATACTACACAATGGTCTTTTCATCTGTGTCCTTGGTGGAGTCCTTTTTTCCTCATTAGCGGAGCATGATCCAGAGAGTGAAGAAAGAAAATCCACCTCCCTATACAGGAACAGTGGTTCCAGAGGCGTAATTTGACCTTCCCATAAAAAGGGGGTCAAAACATCTGGTGAGTGGCCATCTATTTTTTTAAACCGTTAGTGGTGAAAACATCTCCTAGAGGAATTTGGAACTCATACTGTTGCACATTGGTTAAGGGATTTCTGAAAATGGACTATTGCTGAAGGACTCATTGGACTGTATTTGCTAATACTGCATTTTGTTTGCTTCCAATATTGGGTCAGCGCCTGACTTCCATTGTTTGCTCATTTGATCACCTAAGGGTTTGAAGGGGCAGCGACTCTATTGCTCATAATTGTCATCAATTTTTGCACTTTATTTGTTTTATAGGTTAGGGCGCCACTACCCTCATTGTTTCATACACACACTTCTTTGTTTACATTTTCTCCTCTAGCAAGGATAAAAAATGCAGTATGTAATTTTTTCCATTCAAGAGGAGAAAAAAGCCCTGGGTCAGGCTACACAGTGACTGGTCACTTTGATAGCCAGTCAGAGGCCATCACAGTGATCAGGTGATCGGGGGCCTCCCAGTTGCCATTCATTAGTACAGGACTTGGGGCTCTCCGTGAGAGCCCAGTCTCTGTCCTAGGAGCACATTCCCAGCACAAAGTATGCATATATGGAAAAAGACAAACAAATAGCCAAACTTAAGAGGACAATTTTTACAGGTCACCCAACAGTTTTCCTGCACTGGAACTGTTTTTTCAAGGACAGTGGGTTGCGCATTTTGCATGATGAGGCCTGGAAGAAACAATCTACATCAAACTGGATTACCCATCCCTAAACAGGGATGTGGGCCTTCAGCACATTTAATGGTTTTGTTAACATCTTCATCCTGCCAGTTTGAAAACCATTCATACCTCTTGCACACATATGTGAATGGGAGGATTAACACCAATGTAGTCTTCCTGTCACCAAAGATGGAATACTGTAACTAGAAAAGGGTGGTTCTACAACTCTTACACCTCCCATATTGTTCTTGGACAATCAACATCTGCCTTGACACATCCCATGGTAATTGGATTAAGATGCCTGCTACCCGGTGAATATAAAAGCTGGGGTATCTTCATGGCACTCATTAAAATTAAAGAAGTTGCCTGAATAAGCTATACAAGTATTTTTAGCATTCTAGAAGTCCAATTGAATGTAACAAACGATTACTAGTTATAGCATGGCCTGGATAAATGGGAACCCTTACCGAAACTTTGAAACTATTATTTTTTTTCTTGGCTTCTGGCTTGTAAAGGTATTCTGTTCTGTTTAATGGTATTATACCAAGGACCATATTTATAAAGCGATCAATGTAACTTTCACCAAACATTTACTGGTGGCGAATCAAGTACTATCATTTAAAACACATGCACCTTGATGATCAATGATGTGGGCTTTAGATAGCTCAACATTTTGTTATTACTACACTTGCTTTGCATTATTAAAACTTGTATTATCTGACCAAATGTATGTGAATCCCCCACACTCCAAATTACAGTTCTGGTGTTTTGGAGAGTCTGGTGTGGAGGAACTCAAGTAGTCTGCATAGAGCCATTGGCCTCAGGGTAATTGAAGTTCTTTGAAAGAATTTAGAATGCTGATTGTGAGCCAAGTGTTATTAATTCAACATAAGTACCTGACCTCACAAATGTTCTTTTGGCTAAATCTGAACAAATTCCCACAGACACACTTCAAAATCTTTTGGAAAGCCTTCCCACAAGAATGAAGGTGGTTCTAGACACAAACGGTGTATAGGTGTGATGGTCAAGTCTCTTCAAATGTTGGCAATATAATGTATATTTAAAGTGATATTAAAGTGTTTTTTTTTTCTTTCCTTAAAAATAAACCTTTTATACTTACCTGCTGTGTGCAGTGGTTTTGCACAGAGCAGCCCAAATCCTCCTCTCCTTGGGTCTCTCGCCAGCATTTCTGGCCCCTCCCTCCTGCCAAGTGCCCCCACAGAAAGCAGCTTGGTATGGGGCACCCAAGCTGAGCCGCTGCTCTGTGTTTCCATTCAGGCATGAAGGTGCGGCTTGGCCCCACCCCCTCTCTCTCCTCATTGGCTCACTGACTTTAATTGACAGTGCAATTAAAGTGCTAATGGCGCCCACTGCTGTGTCTCAGTCAAACAGGAGGGCGAGTCCCCGAACTTTTGGTGCTCTCGTGCAACATCTCTGGATAGAGAGGGACCTTGGGTATATATTAGGAAGGCTGAGGGGGGCTGCTGCACAGGGAAGGTTTTATATCTTAATACATGGACTGCATTAAGCTAAACCTTCTGCCTTTACAACCATTTTAATTACAACCAAATCCGTCTTGCAATTTATTATTAAAACGTAGCTTTCTGTTTCAATTTGCAACCAGCAATGATTTCAACACTGCCAAAAATTCAAATGTTGCTTCCTAACAACTGTGGTATTATATTTTTCGGTGGATTTTATAAACTCTATAGGGTACCCCCTCCAAAAGTTTAGATTCTTTTTCCTCTTACCTGCTAGAGGTCTGCACAAAGCTTGAGGTAAAATTTCAAACTGCTGATCTCTCCTTCAAATTTACTACAGTAGACATTTCCTTTCCCTAACTTCTAGGAAGATGAGGGGAAGCAATGCTTCTTTCTTTATGACACTGGTGCAAAAAGTGTTTTATACATGTTAACATGTTCTTTACCTGTAAAAACCCTCCCTTGTTTAGACATCCAAAAGCCTTGAGGCTGCTGCTGGGTTGGCCATATTGAATCAGCCCCAGCAGAGCCAGAACTGTCAGTATATAGTATTCACCTTTACTCCTCCTCCAGCAGCTACATAAAAAGTTATTCATATCTATGCGCATGTTTTATGATGCATGTTAACATGCATTATATATGTGTTACTATTTATTCCATATCAAGTAAAGCACCTACTTTTCAAAACAATGCAAAAATGTGAATGCACTGCACTTTTCGTTCCTCTGTGTTGCCCAAAGACAGTGTAGGCACATTTTTGTTGTGCATTAAAACAGTCTTTTACCCCCTTCACTAAAATTTACATCAGCGTGCGTCTCTACATGCTAAGGTGAAATCATCTAACCCTTTTTTTTTTATATTATACTTTTTTTGTGACCACTTTTTCGTTTCCCTAAAGGTAGAGGTGATGTAGCCTAGGCCGCCTGCGAAGGCTACCAGTAAGTGTACCCAAGTTGTGAGATCTTGCAGTATTGTCATACTGCAGATTTGCAAGATAAGGCACTTGACATCATGCCCTTCATCTGTCCATATGACATTACACTCATTTGTTAGTAAAGAACCCATCCCCCTTCCCAAGATCTTGCAAGAAGGTGTAAGGTCTTGCAGCGCATGCTTGAGACAGGACGAGTGACATCATGTGCTCCATCATGCACATATGCATTATGACAATGTTGCAAGCATGTGATCTGGTTTTCATAGTGGCAGCCTTGGAGCAGAGGCACAGTCAGTGCATAGGTGGCTTGAAAAGTGCTAAGAAGGAAGGCAAGAAACACAGAAACATATAAAGTGGGGAAAATAATTATTTGATCCCCTGCCGACTTTGTAAGTTTGCCCATTTACAAATAAATTAAGGGTCTATCATTTTTATCATAGGTGTATTTTAAATGATAGAGACAAAAAATCAACATAAAATCCACAAGAAACACATGATAAAAATGTTATAAATTGAGTTGCACTTCAGTGAGTAAAATAAGTATTTGATCTCCAAGCAAAACATGACTTTGTACTTTATGGAGAAACCCTTGTTGGCAAGCACAGAGGTAAGACTTTTCTTATAGTTGGTTACCAGGTTTGCACACATCTCAGGAGGGATTTTAGTCCACTCTTCTTTACAGATATTCTCTAAATCCTTAAGGTGTTTGGCTGTAGCTTGGCAACTCAAAGTTTCATCTCCTTTGGTACATTTTCTATAGGATTAATATCTGGAGACTGGCTAGGCCACTCCATGACCTTAATGTACTTCTTCTTGAGCCACTTCTTTGTTGCCCTGGTAGTATGTTTTGGGTCATTGTCATGCAGACTCATCCACAACCCATCTTCAGTGTTTTGGCTGAGGGAAGAAGGTTCTCACCCAAGATATTATAATACATGGCCCTGTCCATAGGCCCCTCAATGCAGCAAAGTCGGCCCTTACCTTTAGCAGAGAAACAGCCACAGAGTATAATGTTTCCATCTCTGTACTTGACTATAGGAATGGTGTTCTTAGGGTCATAGTCAGCATTTTTCCTTCTCCAAACACGGTGAGTCAAGTTAATGCCAAAGAGCTCAATTTTGGTCTCATCTGACCACAGCACTTTCTCCCAATCCCTCTCTGAATCATTTAGATGTTCATTGGCAAACTTCAGAAGGGCCTGTAAATGTGCCTTCTTGAGGAGGGGGACCTTGTGTGCGCTGCAGGATTTCAATCCACGGCGGCGTATTGTGTTACCAATGGTTTGTTTGGTGACTGTGCTCCCAACTGCCTTGAGATCATTCACAAGCTCCTCCCATAGTTCTGGGCTGATCCCTCACTTTTCTCACGATCATTCTTACCCCATGAAGCGAAAGCCTGCATGGAGCTCCAGACCAAGAGCAATTGATGGTTATTTTGTATTTGTTTCATTTGCAAATAATCGCTCCAACTGCTGTCTACTTCTCACCAAGCTTCTTGCTGATGGTCTTGTAGCCCATTCCAGCCTTGTGCAGGTCTACAGTCATTTGTCTTTTGGCAGCTCTTTGGCCTTGTCCATGATGGTGAGGTTTGAATGGAAGAAAGAGATTCTGTAGACAGGTGTCTCTCATACACATAATGAGTTGTCGTTAGTAGCACCTTCTTAAATTGATAGGACTTGTCTGTGTGCCACATGAGCACATACTGTAGTCAGTCTGTGGGAGACAGAATTATTGTTGGTTGGTAGGGGATCAAATACTTATTTTACTCGCTGATCTGCAACTTAATTTATAACATTTGTATCATGTTGTGTGTTTTTGGATTTTTGGTTGATATTTTGTTTCTATCATTTATAATACACATATGATAAAAATGATAGACCTTCATTTCTTTGTAAGTGGGCAAACTAACAAAATCTGCAGAAGATCAAATAATAATTTTCCCCACTGTACATATACTTGTCCAGGTACCCTTTTTTTACATATTTATTTTTATTCTGCCACTTAAAGATCTTCCACAGTACATGTACGTCATTACTTTGATGTTAAATACCGTTGTTATGGCAGCAGCTAGCTGCCACAACCCCATTGTTCTTTTGTACTGCGGGCAATTCTGCGTCTGATAACAGTGGTCCTGGCAGCGGATTAGCCACAGGATCACTCTTAGAGGCGGCGGGAGAGGTGACCCCGCCGCTTCCCAGTCGTCTCTGGGTTTACTGGACCTGTCGGTTAGCCCAGAGCCGATCCGATGTGTCGGGTGCCTGGGTAGGAGGCCGAGTGAGGGCAAGATGACCCCCACTCAGCTCTATGCCCTTGGAGGACCGGATTGACATCCAACGTCACTTCCGCCTTTCGGCCTGATAGGGATGATTTTTTTTCTTCTCTTAAAGGCAAAATTCCGTTTTTTTTTTTTTTTTTTGGCTTTTAAAGGTAAATGAGAGATCTGGGGTCTTTTTGACCCCAGATCTCTCAATAAAGAGGACCTGCCATGCATATTTCTATTACAAGGGATGTTTACATTCCTTGTAATAGGAATAAAAGTGATCATAAAAAAAATAAAAGTACAGTGTAAAAAATTTTTTAAGGCACTCGTCCCTCCGTGCTTGTGTGCCGAAGCGAATGCATCTGTAAGTCGCACCCACATATGTAAACGGTGTTCAAACCACACGTGAGGTATCGCTGCGATCTTTAGAGTTAAAGCAATTATTCTAGCTATAGACCTCCTCTATAATGCTAAAAAGTTAACCTGTAAAATTATTTAAAGCGTCGCCTATGGAGATTTTTAGGTACCGTAGTTTGTCACCATTCCACGAGCGTGCGCAATTTTAAAGCGTGACATGTTAGGCATCTATTTAATCAGCATAACCTTGTCTTTCACATCATGCAAACAATTGAGCTAACCTTACGTTATTGTTTTTAATCAAAAAGTGTAATTTTTTCCAAAAAAATTGCATTTGACCGCTGCACAAATACGGTGCGACATAAAATATTGCAACAATTGCCATTTTATCCTCTAGGGTCTCTGCTAAAATATATAAAATAACATTTGGGGGTTCTAAGTAATTTTCTAGCAAAAAATACTGATTTAACTAAAAAGTTCCAGCAAAGGCCTGGTCTTAAAGTGGTTAAGGCTCAATGAGAACCTATTTAAAGTGAATGGGCTGCCTTAACCACTTGCCGACCGCCGATCGGAGATTGACGGCGGCAAAGTGGCTCTGTAACGCAAACCGCCGTCATACGACGGCGGCCGCGAACTCGCGCCGTGAGCGCGCGCGCGCCCCCTAGGCGCGGGCGCTGCAACGGCATTTGGCAGAAGGCCTTTCAATCTACATCGCCAGGCCAATGATTTTTGGCCTGGCCCTGTAGATCGCCCTGCCAATGGCATTATTCCCCTGCCTCTGTAAATGTAAACAGAGGCAGGGGAAGTTCCTTCCTCTTCCTCCCTGAAGTCCTTTTCGACATCAGAGAGGAAGAAGAAGCATCTAAAAACGTGAGTGCACCAACACTACACTAACACCAGGCCACATAGGCACATTTAACCCCTTGATCGCCCCCTGATCGCCCCCCAGTTAACCCTTTCACTACCTGTCACCCTCC
>BLSH010229953.1:360945-395429 GCA_018402905.1 Glandirana rugosa
TATACCGGTCGAAATGTGTCATAAGATTAGTTAAAGTGGATGCTAGTATAGAGAATCATCTGTCCTCTTTTTTGTAAGGTGAGAGAGGATTTGACACAGTGGGTATTTTATACCGTGTCCCTAACTGTCTCTGTCCGATGTCAAATCCAACTTTTTTTTAGTGTTCTGTTATTCGGATAAAATGTTCAACACGGGGAATTTACGTGTATATAAGATGTTTATGTTTTCATCATATTTTATTTGGCAGTTTCGTGTCGTAGGATAGATTTGTTATTATAAAAATTATTTCAGTGTCATAAGTTTGATAAATTACTCGTATTTTTCATTTTACTATTTTAATTCTTCCGTACATTTCGATGTCGAAGGTGTATACATAATCAAGTACACAGTTCAATTGGTGAATTCCTGGCCTTCCTAAACGTCGAAATCCTGGCCTCGGGAAAAAAGTTAAACCGTGAAGTACTGCATTGCATGACCGCGCAATTACCATTTGAAGCGGCGAAGTGCCAAATTGAAAAAAGGGCTCCGGTCCTAAAGCTGCAAATCCTTCCGGTCCTTAAGTGGTTAACTTGACACATGAACTAATACATATGTGGAAGCTGTAGCTTTACATGCCTTCTTAATTTTATCATTTTACTTTTTATGCTCATTAAATAGTTTGAATACTGTGACTTTATTAAAAATATTATTGTTTAGATAGGATGCTGTGCTTTGACGGTTTATTTTATACTACTTTTGTATTTGTAGAATATATGTGCATTTAAGGGGCACAACTTGTAAAATAGGCTTATTGTCTTGTGATTTTTTTTCAACCTAAACTGTAGCCTGTCTCTGTCAATCCCTGTGCCATATTTTATGGGTGACACAGTTTAGGAGAGAGTGGAATGTTTTTTCTCCTGTCTACTAAGAGATATGATCGTAGGTGAAATTGATTAGAATACTGTGTAAAGCTGGCCATATACTAGTATCATTTTGTTTGAAAATTTTCATTTTACGAACATCCATTCAATTTTCTAATCCTTAGTGTGGTCAAATTGACATTCATTTTCGCCCATAGTGATGAGACAATTCAGAGGAACAGGATGAAAACATTTTCTCAAACAAATTAATTGCTAACAGTGAATGTGTTTTTTGTTCATTAAAGTCCATTCACTTTAAAAATCGAAGATTAAAAGCAAGTTTTTTAAAAGGTATTTTCGATCATCATTCTTCATGTTATTGAATGTACAAATGCGAATTTTCATATGAAAGCTTGTACGAATGCTTGCGTGGATGTTCATTCAGAAATGGACTAAGGAGTACATCACTGCAACAAATAGTAGCCAATAGTATGTTCTTTTGCATTTCCAAATTGGGGGATTAGGGGTATATTTATCCTATATAATGCTGTTTTCAATTTCAGTGAGATAGAGCCATTGAATTGAAAGAATGGAGAAATAAGCAAAGCCTTAAAATTGAAGAAAGTTCACACTTTTTTTTTTTTTACTACTATATACTATTATTCTATGTATCAAAGTCTACATATATGTGGGGTCAGGAAAACTACATAAATATATTTTAGTTAAAATACTGCAATAGTATTATTGTAAATGAATTGAACAAAATAAAACTGCATTTTTTAAATACATTTTTTGTCTGTTTGTCTGTTTATAGTAAAAATGTAATGCGGATATTAAATCCATCGACTAAATAGAAGTTTCACATATGTTAAAGAAATGGTGTTGTTATCAGATTGGTATGCAATGCATGAAGAAGTTAACAACTAACCTTGCCTTAATTGTCTTATCTTTTACTTTATTTGATGTAAACAAGATTAAATTCCTGGTTAAAATGTCTGCAAATAAGTACTTGTGTTTTAAGTTTAACTAAACAAAAAAAAAAAAAATGAACAAAAGCCATTTACTTATTAGTTGAAGGTTACAGATAAACAAAAGAATAGATGCTTAAATTAAGCGGGATTTAGCTCTTGTCATGTAACTTGTTCTTATTGATGCTGTCAGTGAGATAATGTTGACTGTTGTCATTGATCTCACTCACTAGAATGAGTTGTAGACTAAAGTCGTGCATACATGGATCAAAATTTGTCCAGTTCAGCAGGGACCTGGCGAATTTTGATCCATGAATGGGCAGGCTAGTTGTGCACAAGTTGATTGTTTTCCCGAAGGATCAGTGCCACAGGCTATAGCCGGAAACACTGATCATTGTATTCTGATGGTGGGGAAAGCACCCTGCTGTTAGAATACAATACTACAGCAGGAGAGAATCCCCCCCCCCCATCTACACATTCAGTTCTACAGGTCAACTTCTATTCAGCCACCCTGTAGGATTATTTCAGCTCAATCAGTGCTGCAGGCTATAGCTTGCAGCGCTGATCAGTGTATTTTGATGGTAGAGAAGTCTCCTCGCCATCAAAATATAAAGACACAGCATGGAAGATTCCTCCATCCAGCTTGAATGTGTGGATGGGGGAATCGGGTCAATTATTCGCTGGTTGAACAAAAAAATGCCTCATCTATGGCCAGCCTAGAGGAGAGCAGCTAGGGAAAAAGAAAAACGAATGGGTAACGAAAGATATAGTAAATAAACTGAAATATGTCACGTTCTTTGGACATGACCAAAGGTTCGGAGACTCTGGACCAGGGTCTACCTTAATATACACAATACTGGGCTGTAACCTGTGCTAGGAACCAATAGAGGCCCTACTAAATAAACCCCCAGCTGATGTTCCACATGTTGCAGCTCGATTTCCTTTATTTTCAGTGCTAGTAAGAAGACAATAGCTCATTCATGGAAATCCACTGCACTGAACTTCTCAGTAGTTCTCTACCAACTAAAAGGTATGCGGAATGAGAAACTATCAGCAATCTCTTCTGATAAAAAAAATCTTGCAAATTTGGTCTCCTTGGATCTCACACACCCAACTTAATCTGAGAGCATTGTCTCTCTGATATAACTTATTTACTTTGTCTGTGGGAGGGGAGTACCTTACCTCTTTAACCCCAACTTTCCTTTACATTTTCCCTCGCCCCTTCTCTTTCCTGTTCATCCTTCTCCGTTCTTTTTGTGACTGACTCACTACCCTTTTGAATCTCAAGCCCTGAACTTGTCACAAACATACTACTGAATACGTACCTTTTTATTTTTTTTTTTTAACGAGAGTTGATATTTTCCTATCCTAATCTGCAAAGTAATGGGTTTGCAGTTTAAGTGATACTAAACTTATTTTTTTTTCTTCTTTAAATTAAACAACATGTTATACTTACCAGATCTGTGTAATGGTTTTGCACAGAGCAGCCCTGATTCTTCTTCTTGGGTCCCCGTTGGAGCTCTTGGCTCCTCCACCGCACCAAGTGCCCCCATAGCAAGCCAGTTGCTATTGGGGTACTTGTGTGGACTTGCTCATGAGGCTCACTGTCTGCATCTATTGACACAGAAAGCAGGACCCCACTCCCACGTCACTGGCTGTGATTGACAGCAGAAGGAGGCAATGGCTCCCACTGCTGTGTCTGCAGGGCCGGCTCTACCACTAGGCGGAGTAGGAGACCGCCTAAGGCGCACTGCCACCTAGGGCGCCTGGCCACTGTTGATCTGTTGCTGGCTGCTCTGCATTGAGTCATGTAAAAATTGACACTGTCTGACTGAGATAATGAGATTGTATTATCACATTCCATTTGCAAATGTATATAGAAATAGTGACTCATCTGCTAAATACCCCCCCTCTGCCCCTGTCCCTCGTGAGGCTGTATTTGATGGTCACAGGTGAAGCTGTATGTGATGGACACAGGTGAGGCTGTATTGATTGGCGCTGGTGAAGCTGTATTTGATGGGTGCCGTGAGGCTGAATTTGATTGGCCCTGATCAGGCTGGGCAGGGAAAAGGGGGTGGAGTCAGGGGTGGAGCCAAGGGGGTGGCAAAATGAGGTTTCGCCTAGGGTGTCAAAAATCCTTGCACCAGCCCTGTGTGTCTTATGCACATCGATGGATCAATATCGGGCTCAGCAGTGTCGGCCCATCCATTAGGGGCACACGGACGCCCCTATCCATCCGTTTGTCCCCTAATCGTCATGCAGGGTGCCGGATGCATGGATTTCAATGGGGGGGTGTTGTTTTTTTTTTTTTTTTGAAGCATGTGATAAGAGCTAGAGGCCTTAAGAGGCTTAAAAAAAAGGTGGGCTCGGGGCACAGAGCACTGCGCCCACTGATTCTCCTCCCAGACCCGTTTCCAGATTGGCCGAAAGGAGAAGCGATCTTATTGGCCAAGGGGGAGGAGGGAGGAGGAGAAGGCCAGAGGAGAAGCAGGGAAAGACAGTGGCCCACCATCCGCCACTGTGATTCCAGGGATGGCTCACTCTAAGGTAAGGAGGCAGTCCGTCTCCCACAGAGGGGGGGAGTGTTCCAGGGGTGCTCCCCGCATTCATGTCCGTCTCCAGGGGGTGTTGGCCTCGTCACCACACAAATTATCGAGCACCAGCCACCACTGGGACTCAGGTAAGTAAACGGGGGGGGGGCTGGGGGAGGAGGAATTGTATGCAGAAGGTGTTTTACGTTAAGGCATAGAATGCATTACGGTAAAGAAAAACCTTCTTCCTTTATAACCACTTTAAAACACAGCCTGGGGCTTTTAACTCTCCCTTTTCTCTGCATTTGTATTGAAAACTTAAAAAAAATAATTGAACAAGAAACTGAAATATGAATATATGGCAATGTAGCCAGTTGAAGCTCCCCCGAGTGAACCAATTCACATGAATGTGAAGACTTTTGAGGAAAGGGTGGAAAAGGAATGTTGTGGGTCACAAATTCTAGAAAGTCAGTTTGTAATCCTGTTTTTTTTTTCACTTTTTCAACCCCAAGGTATATTCAGTTTTGTGGCTAGAAAAAATCTAAATAATTGGTTTATATTGAGTCTTCATTAAAAAAAAAAAAAAATGACAAAAAACAGGAGGGCATAACTTACCGTTATGTGATGTGCTCCTTATGCTGTTCTCTTAATGTGTAGGTGACACATTCCTCCTCTGATCTCCCCTAACCCCCGGTGCCGTAATCTTCCAGTGTGGCAGGAGTTAATAGTGAGGAGGAGAATGGCGCCAATAGTAAATGGAAAAACCTCAGACAAAATAACAAAACAGTCCTGAAATACGGCTCATAAAGTCTATAATAGTGTCTCTAAAAATAAGTCGTGGGCAAAGAGCTAGGGTAGCGTGGTAATGATGAGCGGATAGGGGCAGCAACCCGATGAGTACAAACAACTCTGCAAAAATAGAAATGGAAACAAGCGAGCCAGACCTAAGCGCAGTAAATCAAAAACCACAGTTTATTTGCACAATAATGAGGATGGGTACTCACAAAGGATGGAGCAAGAGAAAACATAACGTCCGTTTAGCTGAGAAGGCTAAATCACGTCCATGCTGGGTGCCTGTGCTGGGGTGTCACTGGAGCTGTTCGTGGAGTCACCGATCGGCTGGCTATGTTTTCTCTTGCTCCGTCCTTTGTGAGTACCCATCCTCATTATTGTGCAAATAAACTGTGGTTTTTGATTTACTGCGCTTAGGTCTGGCACGCTTTTTTCCATTTCTTTTCTTTTTTCTTTTCTTTTTTCTTTTTTTCTTGGCAGGAGTTAATAGAACTGAGGGAATAATGGGAGGTAAGTAATGTAACTTGTGCTGTTTTTTTTCTAAACTTAGGGTTTAAGCTGGCAATAAACTGTGTGAATTTTGGCTGGTTCCTGATGCATCCGATCAATTGGCCAGTGGGGTCGGCTGTCAAAATACAGTGGCCAGTGTTGGAGATTTGTCCATTCCTGATATATATTGTGGATGAGCCCACAGGCTGAATTAAAAATATCTGTATGTGCATGGCCAGCTTTAGTGATGAATGGGAAAATTAAATGGAGAAGAGCCAGATATGGGCCCTCAAGGATGTGAAGGATAGTCCGCAGAAGGCTGAAAACGTTCGTCCAGTATCTAGTTTGTATACTGGTTAGTATGAGGCAGGGCCACCATGTTTCAGTACATCTCCTTCTCCTTCTATATCACATTTGAGTGAGAAAGGTGAAGGTGTACCAGTCATGGTGGTACTAAGAACCACTGGGGGAGAACTTTGAAGGTTGATTTAATTGTGGTAATATTGATTGAACATGTGATTGTGAAGTAGGGTTGTTGCTATTTCTCTCTGGGGCAACTAGTAATTTCAAAAATAGAGTTTACAAATGGTAGAATACATTTTTTTTTACAATACAGGCCTACTTTAATGTAACACTAAACACAGACTGTTTAATGTCCCTTCTATTTATTTGGATGACGGCACTGTAATTGTTTTGATTTAAAAACACATCTAAGTACCTTTTTCCTAATCGATATACAGCTGTCACATGGCCCAGATCTTTCCCAGCCTGTCTGCAGGGAAACATAAGCAGGAGGAGCTTCTAGTCCTCTACTGCTGATCACATGTTAAAAAAAACAGTCTTTGGAGCACTGAGTAAAAACAAATAATATCAATAAACTGTTTTAAACCGTCATACAAATATATATTTGAAATCAAATCTTTATTATTTTTTGGCAATAACATGGTCTGGGCAGATTTCTGCCAGTCACAAGCTGTGTCACACCCCTCCAGCCTGTGTTTTTGTCAGGAAGTCAGGAACCTTGAATCAGACCAAGACAAAACAGAGTAAACATGGTCAAAACATAGCCAGGGTTCGGTAACCAGAGTGGATAGTCAGAGCAAGCCAGTCAAACAGGAGTCCAGAGATCAGTGAGGTCAAACAACAGCATGCAGGGTCAGGAGCCAGGAGGGGAGTCAGCCGAGTAGGGTCTAGATTCCAGGAACCAGAAGGGAACATCATACAGGCAAAGTCTATCACAGGAAAGCACAGCAGAGATTTCTCCAGAGATGCTGACCAAGGCAAAGGCATCTGTGATCTGATCCAGGCAGTTTATATAGCAGCAGAGCTGGCTTAATGAGGCAGG
Organism: Glandirana rugosa; assembly: GCA_018402905.1. NCBI lineage: Eukaryota > Metazoa > Chordata > Amphibia > Anura > Ranidae > Glandirana > Glandirana rugosa. Next base: position 367,910 of record BLSH010229953.1, read on the forward strand.
ATATGATCATCAGGTGAGACAGAGTAGAACCTGAGACTGGCAATTAACCCTCAGCTGAGCACCTTGCTCTGAGAAGAGAGAGCTGAGCCCAGCCCTGCCAGTTTTAGAATAAGAGGGAGGTGAATCCTCCATTAATCTACATGTAATATCTTGCCTCCATTGTGTTTAGCTGGTTAGCAGGCATGGAGAAGGGAGTGGGTTGTCATTTATCACTGTGTATACACCTACATGTGTGACTCTATAGTCACATGGGCTGCTCAGATGTGATAGGGAGGAAATGCTCAGCGTAGAAACTCGTTGAAAACTGAGCATGTGCAGAGTTGCTACCACAGCTGCAAAATCCCTAGCTGAATTGCGGACTTGGACAGAAGGTGGAGATAGAGAGCAGCAGGGTCAATCAGGGTTTTTGCAGAATACAGAAAACAAATCTCATAGTGACTGAGTGAGTATGGACAGCATGTAATACACCATTATATTGAATATTTTTTTTTAATGATGCGAGTTTAGTGACACTTTAACATAATTTTCATAAAGAGAGTCTATACCCTTTTGTTTTTTGAATATTTTTAGACCTATGTAAAGTTGACCTCCATAACTTCAGTCAAACAGATATAGTATATAATCTCTGAACAGGTTTTTCATGCTATAAATATTTGTAATTACTGCTTTCCTTTTAAAAATGGCAGACGTTGCACTCGAAATGATATTCTTTTGTGAGAGGACTTGCCTTGGCTGCACTTTCCCACCACTGCATTGCTCTGTCAGAGCTCTTGGTAAATGCTCATTCTTTCTGGAAATGGAGGTGCATGTGACCCTTCTGCTGGTGCTCTTGAGCTACCAATCACCAGGCCTGAACACTGTCACATGAGGGGGGAGGAAGAAATTAACCCTGTCCAAGCTCTGACATCAGTACAGAACATCCGCAGGGTTTTCTGCTGATATCCTTGGGAAAGATGAGTATCAGTGGGTGGGGGTTGTTCCTATAAGAGAACCTGCCATTAAGCTCTGGGTGGGCAAATTAACAGAGTTTAAGTGTAAAAACAATCAGGCCCTAAATTACAGACATCAAATACACTCCCAGAGGCATATTGGATCAGTCTCCTCTGGTGATTCATTTAGAGGCCAGACCCACAACTGCCTTGGCATGTGCCCTATAGAAGCTTAATGCTTTTTGGCTTAATCTTTTTCTTTCATGTCTCTGTAAACCACTCTATTGCAGGTTTCCTTATAGCCCACGAGCATCACGTAGATATCCTACAAGGCTATGATGCCTTTAAAGCATTCCTACATGGCATATTTATAGGCCAAATCAATGGTGTTAAACAAAATACAAATGTTCTGAGAGTTGAGCTAGAACAGGTATGCCAATTGGAGCCAGTGTATATAAAGAATCTCACTGACTCTACTCGATGTTCCTGGCTATCTGTCCAGGATGTATTTGACCATTTGGTAATGTCCTTGGCAGATAGGAAACATTTATTCTCCAAGCTGGCATTTTATGAGGAGGGGGAACAGACGGGGAGGCTATTGGCTATGATTGCCAGGGCTCAGCAGTCGGCACTGGGTGATGATGGCCAATGAGGTATACAAATATAGGGAAAAGATATTGACATTTCTTTTAAAGGTGTTAAATTCTGCTAAAAAACGTGCCACTCTACCATATTCCATGACAAAAGCTAACCTCATTCTTCTGTGGAAACCTGGTAAGGACCCGACTGATCCAGGGTCTTATAGGCCAATCTCCCTAATCCAAAGTGATATTAAAATCTTGGCAACTACTGGTTCTCCACCTTAATAAGGTTGTTTCCACAATTATACACCCGGATCAATCCGGTTTTATGCCCCAAAAGTCTACCGCGGTTAACCTCCGCAGATTATTTCTCAACTTACAGGCTAGGGCAGATAACATGGGTAGCAGGGCTCTACTGTCTCTGGATGCGACCAAGGCCTTTGACAGTGTGGCCATTTCTCTGGGCTGTCCTTTCTAGATTTGATTTTGGCCCTGTCTTTACCTCCTGGATTAAACTGTTATATAATCATCCAGTGGCAGCCCTCTGGGAGGTGGGGCAGATCTCATCTACATTTCCACTAGGCAGGAGCACCCATCAGGGTTGTCCCCGTCACTATTCACACCAGCTATTGAACCAGTGGTGGCCCATAATGCAGGGCTCACGGGCGCTCCCCCCCCCCCGCCATCCATGCGTCCGGCCCCTTATTCTGCATGCGAAGTGCCAGACGCATGGATTTCAATTGTTTTTTTTTTATTTTTTCAGCACGTGATTAGAGCCTGAGGCTCTAATAGGCTTCAAAAAAGGGTGGGCTCGGGGCGCAGAGCACTGTGTCCTGAGCCCACCCAGTTGTTTGACTATAGTGGATGAATATTCGCTAGTGTAACACTGATTCTCCTCCAGGCCAATCAGCAAGCGGGTCGTGAGACCCATTTCCCAAATGGCTGAAAGGAGAAGCGTTCCAATTGGCCTAGGAGGAGGAGGAAGGAGACGCTGTGATGCCGTGGAGGAGCAGCAAGGGGAGCCCCCGCCCATCCCATAGATAGGGTAAGTGGGTACTGGGGTGGTGCAGTGGGTGTGGATGACCCAACCGGACAGGGGGTGGATGTGAGTGACCCGACCGGGGGGGGGGGGCAGTGGCTGTGGGTGTTTGCTGCCCCCCCCAGAAATATACCCCCAGCCGCCACTGTATCGTACCCTTGGCTTCATCCATTAGGCAGAACCCGGACATAGTAGGCTTTTCGTTTGGTGCACTGCAGGAGAAAGTCATGCTTTATGCTGATGACACTTTGATGCTGTTAGGTGATACCACGCATTTTCTTGAAACTGCTATGAGGATTATTGCCCATTTTGGAGAATTTTCAGGTCTCCTCATAAACTGGGACAAATCGGCATTAATGCTACTAGATACCAACTCTCCCCAAACCATTACTTCTTCCTGTCCAGTCCCAATTACCTCTTCATTTAAATCCCAGGGCGTACAGGTTACACCTCGGCTGGTGGATTTCTGCCACTTGAATATAACTCCCCTGCTTAACCGATATAGGAACAAAAAGGATGCCAATGTTTGATATGATTGCTGAATCACTTTCTAGGGTTTCATTTTGCTTTGCTATCCTTTCCCCTAAAAGCAGGTGAAAGATGGAGAGTTGCTAATGCAACTATACGTACTCCTGAGGGGGCACCTTACTCCGGTTAAGCTGCACAAAATGGGCATCCTAGACACTCCCACCTGTAGTAAATATTCAGGGGACCACGGGGAACTGATCCATCTAACCTGGCAGTGTTCCAAATCACTTATTTAGTGGGAGTAGTGCATGTTTTAAACACAGCATTTCAAATTTCTATACGACTTGACCCTAAACCTTGTCTTTTGGGCATTTTAGATGATTTTCAACTCACTGTCTAGATCAGAGAAGCTGTGGCTAGAGCTCTCTTTCAAGCCCGGAGAGTAGTACTTATATACTGGAAGTCTTCCGACTCTCCATCCCACAAGGAGTGGGCACACTTTATGGGGAAAAGTACATCTATCATCGCAGGGTATGCCCCCGCAAATTGGAAAACCTTTGGGACCCTTGGCTGGATACCCCAGGCCTGATTTAATTAGAATTGGTATAGATAGGCTACTCATTGGTTGAGCCATACCCCCTTGGTAGGATAATTTCATTGTGCATGTATTAATAGTGGTAGCGGAATGTGGTCATTGAGGCTGGGTTCACAACATTGCGGTGCGAACTCCAGTCTGTTTGCTGCTGAGAAGGGGCGCATTGGTTGCTCAAGGAGGGGGGGAGGGGAGGTGCAGTGAGGAGGGGAAAGACCCCCGTAAAATTGCCGTTCAGTGCAGAGCACATTCGCGGGTCAGATGCGCTCCCATTGAACAGAATGACCAAGGAATTTGCACTGCATTGCACAGAAAACACACACGTTTTCTGTGCAATGCAGACTGCGAATGCACCGCACCTATGTGAACCTGACACATTGAAAACAATGTGTTTTCAAGTGTCATGCGAATTGGATGCAGTGTAAGCCGCATCCAATTCGCATAGGTGTGAACCCAGTCTAACTCTGTCGTTGCTCATTCATGACAAAACTGTATTGTCTTTTAGCAAAAGCATTGAGCTAGGATTGTACTACTGTTGATATTATACACTGTATTTGCTGCTGTACTAGGAAGTTTAAGAAACTTAAAACGGAGTTCCAGCCAAAAATGGAACTTCCGCTTTAAGCACTCATCGCCCCCTTACATGCCACATTTGGCATGTCATTTTTTTTGGGGGAGGGAGTGTGTACCCAGTTTTCAGAGGGACTTCCTGTCCCTTTTCCACCTTCCGTTTCTGGGCCACCTAGACAACTCCTCCTCTCCCCCTAGGCGGCCCTTTCCCCCCTGGCAATATTCTGGGACATGCCACAGGTCCCAGAAGATTGCCTGGCAACTAGGAACGTGCAGCGCGACTCGTGCATGCGCAGTTCGTGCCCGGCCGTGGAGCCACGGTCGGTGCCCACACTTGCAATGACGGCGCCGCGGGGAGGAGGGGGAGACGAACACAGGTAAGTTACTGTTTATTAAAAGTCAGCAGCTACACTTTTTGTAGCTGCTGACTTTTAATAAACCAAAAAACAAGTGGAACTCCGCTTTAAGAGGCTGTCTTGGAAGTGCTGTAAACTTTTGTTTATTACCTTGTATGCATACTTATCTTTTCAATAAAACTTTATCTGATTAAAAAAAAAACAATCAGCAAAGCACTAATGTACAGTATATGAATGGCCCAGATTTCTCTGTAAAGCACTTTACAGTATTTCATGGCTATGAAAATGAATATAATACTTCTACTATCAGTTTTTTCTTCATAAAACAGAACTCTAAAGGTCTCTGTTGTAAATCGACATAATAAGAATGTTCACATACAGAAGTCATTTTTGTGAAGTAATGCAACTATGCAAAAGGTAGCTACTAGATTAGGCTGCTACACACCTGCTTTAAGCAAATAAAAGTCACAGATTCTCCCACAATCAGCAGAAGTCAGACTGCTCTCTATAAATGAAGGCAAAGAAATGATTTGAGTTCATTCTGCACACTCTCTGTCTTAATATTATTGTTTATGAATTATAAAAAGGTATACGTGAGAGTTCTTGGCTTGCTTTGTCATATCGCTTGTATACATAGTTACATAGATAGTGAGGTTGAAAAAAGACACAAGTCCATCAAGTCCAACCTATGTGTGTGTTTATGTCAGCATTACATTGTATATCCCTCAATGCTGTGGCCCCTTTTTTTTTAAATTATCTATACTCCCAGCAGAAACCACTGTTTGTGGAAGAGAATTCCACATTCTCACTGCTCTTACCGTAAAGAAACCTCTACGCATCTTAACAATAGAGATAACCCCAACCATATCACATAGGTCTGCCAACATCCCAATCGGTTAGAGACACAAGGTACTCCCCCAGTACATGTAACGGGACATTTAAGGCAGTACAACCAAAATTATGTAAAATTGATACAGTTTATTACAAAATGGACAAGGGTTACAAACATGACATACATGATTTAAAAGAAACATAGAAGCATGGACTATTACAATCCAAAATGTATACATGAAGAGATGTAATTCATGTAGGGACGTGGTATCTTCATGGGTGGAGGCCCGACATGTTTCGGGATGAACTACCCTTCTTCAGGGGCCACATATCATACCCATGTACATTTTCTGAAAGACATCATGTTGTTACAAACTGGAATTACATATAACAGGGTCAGAGTATGGGAACAAATCATGGAGAATAACTTACCCCACACCAGGAAGTAGGAGTCATGCCACATATCCAAGACCACCGCCAGAGGGGGAGAGACAGATGAGAAAAGTTTCCCAGGGGCAGACGGGACAGCCGGGACATAGGAGCCCCCCAGCACCACACAGGGAGCACCATAACGTGCCACAAGGACCCCCTGCAAACGGCAATGCCGAAAAAGCAGGAGAGACCCCTCTGTGGAAGGAAGCCGCAAAGCCTAAGAAGGGAGCAAAAACCCTTGGTGAAGAGCAAGCTATGAACTAATAACCAAAAATAAAAAACAATACATCAGTGGAGAATAAGGGGGAAAGGGAAATAATCCACTATCCCCAAAAATTCCACTGGTTATGACTACCATCCAAGGATGGTAGTCATCTTAAGGTTAAACGGCCTTTCCTCCCTTCTCAGTGAATGGCCGCGTGTCTTTGTGTATTCCCTTGCGCTGAATAGTTTTGTCCCTATAGTGGGGTCACCAGTACAGTATTTGTACATTGAAATCATGTCCCCTCCCAAGCGTCTTTTCTCCAGAGAAAATAAGTTCAGCGCTTGTAGTCTTTCCCCATAACTAAGGTCCTCTAATCCCTCAATCAGTACATTGTACTGATAGACAACGCATGTACACAGTGCATATAACTAAATACATTATTATTATTTTTATTTTGTTAAAAATAAAGTTTTCCCTTCACCTTGATCATGGTTTCTCTCCATACACTGTGCACATCCTGTGAACTCTTTATATGAATCTGTGGGCATGATAAGTCTAGCAGTGGCTGAAAATGTATATTTTAGGCCTAATTTACACTTGCAGTCGAGGTTTGACTGAGGCCATGCTGAAATTGCCCTGCAACAATGTGTAATGCACACAGTTGCAGCACAGTGGTGCATTGTTTATGCCTCTAAAAAGCAATCCACCACAGATCACTCTTCAGAGGGCAATGTGGGTATAAACAAGCTCTCCTTCCAACTTTCTGAGATGAGAAAATGGGGTATTCTATAGTACAATGTGTGAAGGCAAAAGATATACCCATTGCCATGCCTCCAGTTACAGGGACTATAAAGGATGATTTAAACCTGCTCCTGCACTGCACTGCACCTGGTGTGGACGTGCCCTAAAAGGCCAGGATAAAGGAAACATTGTGATGGAAAAAAAACCCACATATGTAGCAAACAAGCGCATGTTTGTGACCAGCAAAACATATGGTACCTCTGTACAGTGCATTTTGGTGCGGCATTATTTAAAACCTTTTTTATAGAGGTCTCTACATCTGTCCAAAAAGAGGGACAACTGAGCAGGAAAGAGGGACAGAAGGATTTGGTTGCAAAAAAAAGGACTGCTGGAAGGTATGTTACTCTATTAACTATAGTACTAAGTGCCAGACCGTTTACCACTTTGCATGGGCACAAATGCTTGTAGTCCAACTCGTAGGACTCAGGTAACACCCAAAGCATCATACAAAATAAACATAAATAAAATAAATGACTACAACAAATTAGACTGGAAATGAGCGCTGCGTTTTATTGTTTTATTACATTAAAAAAAATAACTTGTCAAAAAAACATAAACCTACAATGCTAAAAACCAATATCAGGAGCTATATCAACATGAAATGCTTCATCACAAGATATATATATGTCTACACAAGAGGAGGTAAATAACATGCAATATTTAGGCCTCATACACATGGGCGTATTTAAAAAATAAGCTGTAACATCGGGACCGACGTCAGGAAAAAATCGGCGTCAAAAACGCAATTTCGTCGGCAGCGTCAGCGCTACATCGCATTTTTTACAAAAAAAATTCCTCTGCTATTTTTTAACCTGAGAACGCCAGCGCTAAAACGCCGGTTAACGTTGCTACGGCGTTAATGCACGTTAGTGAATGTTTTGCCGGCTCAGCGTCAAAAACGCTCTAACGCTGCAGCTTCAGAACGCGCTGGCCGTGATTTCTGCTTTCAGCTCACTAACGCTGACGCTATCTACAGCTCAAAAACGTTGGCGTTTTTATGGGACCATTGAATAACACGGAGAGCTGCAAAAAACGCTCAAAAACGCAGCGTAAAAAATGTCAGTGTGTATGAGACTTTACAGATAAATAGCATGCTTAAATATTTTAAGTGTACACATAAACTTATAGCAATATATTTGTTGAAATGAATGATCTGGGATCAGGATCTTTTTAACTACTTTACCTCTTTGGTTGTACTATGTAAATCAATAGAGTAAGTGCCCGTTCACACAGGGGCGACTTGCGATCCGACTTGAGTTGCCTCAAGTCGCCCCAAGTCGCTTGACATTTGAAATCCCATTGAACTGAATGGGAGCCGTCTTAATATACACGACTGAAGTCGCTCCGACTTCAAGGCGACTTCAGAAAAGGTTCCTGTACTACTTCTAGGCGACTTCTATCCGACTTGTGCCCATAGGATTCAATAGAAGTCGCCTCCAAGTCGGATCCCCATCTACATGGAAGCGACTTACAGTTCAAAAGAATAGAATTTATTTTTAGGCAGCCCCTCCCTCCCTTCTCCCTCCCTTCTCTGATTGGTCAAGGCAAAGTCGCCTGTCAAAAGTCATGTTGTAAAGTCACCTGAGGTCCTTGAAGTTGCGCTGAAAGTCGCGCTGAAATCGCCTAGCAAAGTCACGCCGAAGTCGGGTCGCCCCTATGTGAATGCAGGCTCAAGCAGTTAAAACAGGCTCACAACTGCAGTAGCAGCCATGAGCTTGTTACCGTTTTAATCAGCCGGCTCCAAGCTGTCATCTTAAAGTGATCCAAGTGACTATATAGTTGCCTGATCACTTTTACAATGTGGGTGATGTGGCACTGGCTTCATGATTTTTGCAGACATGGACCCAGAACAAGCATGCAAATTATAGAGCTGGAATAAAGTCATCACTCCTAATCCGCACACTTAAAGCAGTAGTAAATCTCATAAAAAAAATTAATCTGGCCCCGGGCAGTTTAAGTCCTAATGGACTAGTATGCATCGTATACTAGCCCATTATGACAAACTTACCTGAAAACGAAGCCCTCCAGTGGCGCGCCGTCACCGTTGAAGGCGCTTTCATCTTCACCCGGTATTCTTTCCGGATTCGTGGGCTTTGGCAATATGGATGGCCAAGCCGGTGATGACGTTACGGTTTACAGCACAGCTCTGAAGGAATGCCAGAGGGAATGGGCATGCCATTCCTTCAAAGCACATGCACTGGTGATGTCCTGTAATGCGTTTTCAGCCATCAGCAGGCTAAAGCCCGCTGTTGACTGACATCACTCACAAGGTCAAGGCTCAGGAAAGTTGGAATTCACCTAGAAGCTTGGCCCAACAGCTGGGATAGCCTCTCAGCACGCCACTGTGAGTCTGAGCCAGCCACTCACCCCCTCCACAGCCCAGAACTCCAGTGAACACTGGAGGGGTAGAGCAGGGAGCCGATGACTGACAGTCACCAACTCTCTGCAGGCTGAAGACTGGGAACTGAGCAATAAGCCATCTTTGATTGCTCAGTTCTCGGTCTTAGAGACAGCGGGGGACCAGTGTTGTCAAATGTCAGTATTTTTACTGGCAGACCGTAAAAAACAGGCACTTTGCTCCTGTCAGTAAATGTCAGATTTCCATTAAAAATATGGCTGTGATGCTTGGCTCGGACAGCAGCAAGGCAAGTCGGGGGCGGGATTGTCAGTGCTGTTTGGACTAGATTGGACTGAAGGGACCACCTGGCATGGAGAGAGACTGTCACTGTGACTCAGGAGGGGACGTGTCGTGTCAGTGAGGTGCCATCATCATCTGTGTGGCTGCACACTGCTGTCAGTGTCACTGTGAGAGTCAATTTCATGTGTGTGCCACCCATTTTAATTTCTTGCCCTCCTGAGTCATTTCCCTGAGCTCCTTACTTACTATATAGAAAATAAAATAAGAAATATGTTTTTGCCTTAACCACTTCAGCCCCGGAAGGATTTCACACTTTAGGACCAGAGCACTCTTTGAGATTCGGCACTGCGTCGATTTAACTGACAATTGCGCGGTCGTGCGACGTTGTACCCAAACGAAATTTGCGTCCTTTTTTTCCCACAAATAGAGCTTTCTTTTGGTGGTATTTGATCACCGCTGCGTCATTTCTGATCGCCGCTATAAACAAAAGAAGAGCGACAATTTTGCAAAAAAACCCAAATTTCTTACTTTTTTCTAAAATACAAATCCAAAAAAAAAATATGAAAAAACATTTTTTTCATCGGTTTTGGCCGATTTATATTCTTCCTCATATTTGTGTTAAAAAAAAATCGCAATCTGCGTTTATTGATCGGTTTGCGCAAAAGTGGCCGCGTTTACAGATGATGAGAATTCATTTCTGGGGTATTTTTTTATTTTTTTTTACTACTAATGACGGCGATCTGCGATTTTTAGCGGTACTGCGATATTTTAGCGGACATGTCTGACCATTTTGACACTTTTTTGGGACCATTGGCATTTATACAGCGATCAGTGCTATAAAAATGCACTGATTACTGTGTAAATGCCATTGGCAGTGAAGGCGTTAACCTGGAGGGGGCGCTCTAAGGATTAACTGTGTTCCCTGGGCGTGTTCTAACTGTATGGGGGCTGCCCTAGCAGGGGAAGGGGAGTGATCACAGCTTCCATGTAGAGGAAGGCTGTGATCACAGCCCTTCCCCCCTCACAGAACGGAGATCCGTGTTTACTTACACGGACCTCCGTTCTTTCACTGCGGGGGGGGGGCATCCTGGGTAGCCGGCGGAGATCGAGTCTGCCGCACCTGCTACCTGGCCCCCCCTCCGGCAGCGCGCGCTCACAGTGCATGATATCGCAGCCGCCGTCGTATGACGGCGATTTGCGATATCGAGCCACCTTGTCGCCGCCAACCTGCGGAAATTTGCACTTAAAACTGTAATTTTGTAACTTTTGGAAATACCAGTAAAAACATGGCTGTGCCAGTAAATTTTGGGTGTCGTGTCATTTTAATCTGGTAGGTTGGCAATACTGCAAGGGACAGCTGTAGTTGGCATTGGTGCTGCAGCCATCTAGGTATTATTGTTTTTTTTAAAGCCATACTTCCCTTTTAAAATTACCTTTAGATTCAATCCCATCAACACGGAGACAAGGTGCTTTGGGGAGGGGGGGGAGGAGCGCCCCCTACCTCAAAGCACCCCTCCCTTATGTTGAGGGCATGTGGCCTGGTATGGTTCGGGGGGAGGGCACTCTATCCCCCCCCCCCTTTTTCTGGCCTACCAGTCTGCCTGCTCAGATAGGGGGCTGGTATGGATTTTGGGGGGACCCTACGCCATTTTTTTAAACTTTGGCATGGGGGACCTAAGGATCTGGTATGGCTTGGGGTGGGGAGGGGTCCACACGCTGTTTTTTTGTTCAGATTGAATCCATGTTCAAAATTGATCAGATCTGCGATCTGGAATTCGCATCTGGAGCACACCGCAGTGCTCAGAAAACACACAGGACTCTTTAAATTCGCAGTGAATTTGCACTGCCACTGCACTGCATATATGTGAACCAGCTTCATAAAAAGCCCGTTTAATTCACGTCATGCGAATTGGATGCGATTCAAAACGCATCCAATTCGCATATGTGAACGGACCCGAAAGGTGATAAAGTTACAAAGTTTTATTTTGATGTCCTGAGGACAAGGAGCTTGTGCTTTGTTGAAACATTGAAATAAAACTTTATCACTTCATTACCTTTCAAGCCCTGTGAGTAGCGCTTTATATTTCGGATTATATGTACTTCATGCTGTGCTGAGCACCCGGGCCCATTTTCTCCGGATGTGTGTGCAGTGGCAACTACTGGATTATACATATTTTTAGGGTAGGTAGAAAATATCTTCTATATTATTGTTCATATAATATAATAAGAAATGATACATTCTGTTATTATTTTATTATATTATATTCCATACCTTATTATAATCGGTACTACTTATTTTATCTCCTGATAATCTACAAAAAATGTTCCGTTTACAAGTATCGCTTAGCGAGGGAATCATTTTCGTTTTATTTCATGAAATTGGCTCTTAGGTTTTCTCCCTCACTGGTGGTGTAATCTTGCAGGACCCGTTTTTGATAAGATTAGGCTGCTGACATAGTTGGGAGGAGATCATTGTGTCATTATGTAACCTCATTATTATGAATACAATACAAAGTCCTGTTGAGCAGCAGGAATGAGCAGTGATCCCAGCTGGAGGAGGCTGCAGTAAGAGGCGGGAGACAAGCGTGCTATACTCTGGTTTCTATTCGGATCATATGTCATCAGCAGTAGTTTTGGAGGTTGAACGTAACACACCGCCCCGCCTGTGAATCACCTGTACACCGAGAGCTGTTACCTGCAATTCCAGCCATCACTTCCTGTTTACTCACCTGTTAGTCAGACTGGAGAGGCATAAACTAGGAATGGCTCCGTGGTGGGGGAATGTACTATGGAGGTCTCTTCTTGTCCTAATGATGGGTGAGTACGTCATCACTTTACACTGCTGATCTTACTTCTAATATTCTGAAATGTTAAATACAGGCGGTATCCGGGTTACAAACAAGATAGGGACTGTAGGTTTGTTGTTAAGTTAAATTTGTTTGTTAGTCGGAACAGGTACATTTTATAAGTGTAGCTTCAGCCAAAAAACTATTTTTAAGCTTTTCGGATAGCATAGGGAAGGATTAACACCCCCTGTAATGTTTGTTTTGCTGTCTATGTTTCTGTTCAGAAGATTTCCTCTCACTTCCTGTCCCAATGATAATTTTGGATTTTGAAAATTTTGGATTGTTGTGGAAACAAACCTTGGTGATAAAACATCAATAGAGACACCTTTTTCCCATAATAACTCTTACAGAAGTGAATTTCCCTTCCTAGGGGGAGATTTCCTCTCACTTCCTGTTGTCTCCCTCCGTTTGTAAGTAGGAGTCGTTTGTAAGTTGGACATTTGTAACTAGGGGGCCGCCTGTATTATACATGTGAAGGAGCTGCTGAAAGTTCTGTGCTATGGTATTAAGCCGGCCATAGATGGATTGAAATTCAGCCGGTTCAGCAGGGACTGGCTGAGTTTCGATCCATCTATGGGCAGGCTGGTTGTACAGAAGTCGATCCATCAATCAACTTCTCTACAACCAGGATGTTGGAAAATTTTCACTTGCTCAGTGCCCCGGCTATAGCTGGCAGTGATGAGTGTATTCTAATGGCGGGGATGCCTCCCTGCTGTCAGAATACAGAAGCTCTGAGGGAGAAATTCCCCTATTCACCTCGAATGGGTGGATGGGGGCATCAAGTCATGTTCAACCCACTGGTTGAATAAAAGAAAATGAATCATGTATGGCCTGCTGGCTTGTCTTTACACAAATTTCTTTTACAGTATGGCATATGTACCATTCACTTTAGATTGTATTTGTCACTTGCCAGGGTTGGTTATAGACATGGACTACTGGGGAGTATTGTATCCTAAATCCTTTCCAATCAGGTCCATGATCTGTCAGTTTTTCAGCTGGACCTGAAGGGAAGCTCCATACAGCCCTATGGACAGGCTGTTGTAAACTGACTTGTGTCCCTATAAAAACCTGCCTACCTCAGAGTCCATCCAGGTCTGGAAAAACCATGATAGAGCATAGATAGCCAGACAGCGGAGTCTGTTTTACACCCGGCTGCCATAGAGCTGTCACTGTAGGAAAGGTCGGACCCCAGGGGGATTTTTAAGGCAACAGCTCAACCAACAGAGTATAAGAGTACAAAAATATAAAATTCAATAAACTTTATTCAAACATCGTAAAAAAGTATGGTCCTAGTAGCAAAGCATAGATTGTAAAAACATGAATAGCTCAAGCTTCTCATACATAAATATGAAATAAAATACTCATGCAGAACAGGGTGCAGGTCTTTGATGAAAAGACCAGCCTGCAGCAAGTTCATAAGGTTCCCAACATGTTTCAAAATAAATGATAACTTTCTTCTTCAGGGGAAGCAGAGTATTGGAACAGATTCTAAGAAAAATGGTAACAGTATATTAATGTAACATAGAGGGTAAACCTTGCTACACAGGTATATAGAGAAAATAAAACAATGCACTATATATGCCATGTATAACAACCAGATGATACAAAAGATGTGCATGCATATACATCACTAGAGGAGTCTGGGGTACTTATATTTGAAGTATAAGAAGCTGGTTCAGAAAAGTGGAATTACACCTGCTGGACACAGCACTTGAGGTGGGGAGTGTGGAACTGATTAAAGGCCACTCACAGATGCAGAGCATAGACCGGGGGTCACTCATGAGGACCAGAAGCAGAAGTGGAATCGATCCTAGGATGCTCTATGGGTAAACATTTATAAAATCTATAGTGACGGGTAGTATAAGGCTAATAAAATAGATGGAAGAGATGTCACAGTGGGCCAAAAGGCAGGCTCAAAAATAGGCACACATAGAAAAGGGGGGTAAGAGGCCTCTGTGGGTGGGAAGGAAGGAAGGAGAGAGAGAGGTGGTCTTTCTGACTGATGTAGCAGCCGTCATCTGGGAATAGGGTATACTATTGTGCCCGGGAGCCCTGTGTCTCAGGGCAGCTGCACCAGTGGGATTCATAGTAAGAAAATACCAATCAGCCAAGGAAAAGGAGTCATCATGTCTGCTTTAGTGGACCAAGTAAAGTGCCAAGCCTGGGGGGTATTGTATCCTAAATGCTTTACAATCAGGTCCATGATTTGTCAATTTTTCAGGTGGATCTGATGGGAAGCTCCATACAACTCTATGGACAGGCGGTTGTAAACTGACTTGTGTCCCTATAAAAACCTGCCTACCTCAGAGTCCATCCAGGTCTGGAAAAACCCAAACATGACAGATCATAGATAGCCAGACAGCGGAGTCTGTTTACATCCAGCCGCCCATAGAGCTGTCTCTAGTCTGCCGGACACAAACTGAATGGGCACAGGTGTCAGAAAACTGATGTCCGGCTCTGATTCAAAATGGGATCTGCTCATGGATCCCCTGCTGACCGAAGCAGACACTGCTCCATGTGAAAAAGGCCTTAAATCGGTTGTAAACCACTGGGTGCCTTTTTTTTCAGACCTGAAATGTAAAGCCATAATGTGGTAGTATGCATCGCCCCCATTTATGGCACAGGACTCTGAAGGAATGGCCTAGGTGGTTGTTCCTTCAGAGCGCATGCGCTGATGACATCATCAGTTGCATTTATAGTAAATATCTCCTAAACAGTGCATGTTTAGGAGATATTTACAGTACCTATAGGTACGCCTTATTATAGGCTTGCCTATAAGTATAAGATAGAAGTTTACTTTAATCTAGCCGTAGACGGCTCGGGTGTTTTTTTTTGTTTTTTTTTTTAAATCACCAAGAGAAAATTGATATATTCCCCCATCCATGCAACCATCAGTGGTTCTTAACCTCAATCCTCATGTACCCCCAACAGGTCGTGTTTTCAGGTTTTCATTTATCTTGCACAGGTGCTTTAAATTAGAGTCAATGGCTTGGTATTTTGGACAGCTTTGTTATCTAAGAGAAATTCCCAAAGCATTGCCTGTTGGAGGTACTAGAGGACTGAGGTTGAGAACCACTGCCCTAGGTTGTCTAAATAGTAGTGACTGCATCTGATATAGGATGCAGTAACTGTTCAGCCAATAATTTTCCACCCTGCTCAGTCGATTTTTAAATCAGCTTTTGTCAAGCTGGGGGGTGCTTGTAGGGCCACACATGATTCAACTTTTGGCTGGTTCATCAGGAATTGGCCGAAATTGAAGCAGTCTATGGGGGCCTTTAAACCAAAAAGGGATCCTGTTGCTGGAGGCAGGTTGTCAGTGTCAGGATTGCTAAGTGAGCAGAGACAACCAGGGGCGTGGTTAGGTGGGAAAAAGACCAGGGGCCGCGGTGAAAATGGCCGTGGTTTAAACTAAACAGTGGGTGTGGTTTAAAGGGGCATGGCTAAAAGTGGTTGTGGGTTGAGTCTGAGATGAACAAGGGATGGAGGAAGCAAGAAAGAAAGAAATGGGGAGGGAAGGAGAGAGAAGGAAGGAAGGAGGGATGGAGGGACAGCAGGCCCAGATCCTACACCAAAATAGCAATATGTGTATTCCAGAAAGTTTACCAATCATCAGCAGATAAAGATACTCCAAACACCTGGTGTTAGCCCTTCAGTCATCCCTTCAGTCATCCCGACACCATAGCTGGTATGATGTCAGGATGATTGAAGCGCATGCCGAATCAGTGGGAGCCCTGAGCGTGTCACTTGCCATGTCGCCTGCCACCAGATGCCATCAGGTGTTTCCAACAGAGTACCTCCTTCCATCAGGTGTCCCCAGCAGAGTCCCTCTTTACATCACAGGTGCCCCCCAGCCAGTGAAGTCCCTCCTTACATCACAGGCGCTTCCAACCAGCGGAGTCCCTCCTTACATCACAGGTGCCCCCATCCAGCGGAGTCCCTCCTTGCATCACAGGTGCCCCCAGTCAGCGGAGTCCCTCCTTACATCACAGGTGCCCCCAGCCAGAGGAGCCCCTCCTTTACATCACAAGTGCCTCCAGTCAGCGGAGTCCCTCCTTGCATCACAGGTGCCCCCAGCCAGCGGAGTCCCTCCTTACATCACAGGTGCCCCCAGCCAGCGGAGTCCCTCCTTACATCACAGGTGCCCCCAGCCAGCGGAGTCCCTCCTTACATCACAGGTGCCCCCAGCCAGCGGAGTCCCTCCTTACATCGCACAGCCTACAGCAAGTAAATTATAACATATGTTGGCTACATACTATACAATCTCTGTTAGATCTACCAACACATATGTAGTGCAAAGTGCTGCATGCTTTGATACTAATTGATTGGGTTGATTAGGTTTTCCTCGTATTTCTATCAAATTGTATAGTGAATGACTACCTATAGGAGAAGAATAGAGGGGATTCTGTCACTAGCAATTTGTAATCAGTTACAGAGCTTGTATATTGTTTCCTTACCGGATGAACCTGCAAGATGGTGTTGCTTCTTCACTAGTGATCTCAGTTGAGCAAGGAAGTGATGTCCATTGCATAAACAGCCAGCTGCATCTAATTCTACCATTTTATCTTAAAAAGTAACTTTTATTGAGAAAATAACATTTTGGGTGATCAATGTACAGGTACATTGCAGGGATTTTAACAATCTTTGTTGCAGATCCCCACCTTTGGTTATTCTGAAGAAATAGCTGTTTGTTTGTCTGTGTCCATGTGCACAGCGAATGTGAATGGAAGTGATTTTAATTATCAATCAGCTGCTGCATTTGCAGGGTTCCATTGAGCAAAATGGCAAGGTCGGCAGCCCTTTAGATGTGATTTTCCCTTGGAAGTATCTCACCAAAAATGGCATGTTTTGCTTTAGAGAGATACCCAAAATCTGACTTGTATCTTAGTGCAGATTCACAGGAAAATCACGCAAGCAGGAAATGACATTTCAGAGAGGCATGCTATACACCAATTGTGTACAGAATGCCTCCTTCCTGGCTGCCATATTACATTGCAGATTACAGAAAAATACAGAGCTGCAGACTGAAAAGGAAAGGTAATAATTTTAAATAACATGTAATTACGATATGACAATATGACATGTAGCATTGGTATACAGAATGCTATATTATTTTTTTGTTTGCTATTTTTTTTCCATAAAAGTGGAGTTACCCTTTAAGGTTATCATTCCCCTGCTGGTCAGAACTCTTGAGAATACTGTGAAGTAGCAGGGTGACATATGCCCATGGAAGAAATAATAGGGAATACTATATTAAAGCTGTACAGACTATCGATCATTTCAGGGAGGCATTGCCTCCTAATGCCCCCATATAACTCTGGCTATGTCACTTATGCATTGTCTTTGGTTGGGAACAAAATCAGAAGTAGTTAATTTCTTTGTGCCATATAACACTAGAATAATAATGCTGATAGCACTTCGCACATGATGACAGGATCTCTAAGGCTACTTTCACACTGGGGTGGGCGGTAGTAGTAAATCCCCGCTAGTTTCAGTGGGGATTTACCGCTGTTTTAGCGGCTCTACGGCGCCGCCATGGAGGCGTGTGTGCAGCGCTTTTAACCCCCCACAAGGGGTTAAAAGTGCAAGAGCGTCACACTACCAAGGCGCTGTGCAGCCACTTTGGAAGCGATGTCCAATGTTTTTAATGGGCAGGGGCGGTGGAGGAGCGGTATATTACCGCTCACCGCATCGCCCCAAAGATGCGGCTTGCAGGACTTTTTGTAACGTCCTGCAAGTGTACCGCCCCAGCGTGAAAGCACTCAGCTTTCACATTGGGGTGGATTGGGCTGGATTTTTGAGGTGCTTTACATGTGCTATTTTTAGCTAAATAGCGCCTGTAAAGCGCCTCAGTGTGAAAGTAGCCTTAGGGAGCAGAGATAACACTTGCCTACTTCTATGAAGTTACTCCTGGTGAGAGAGATTCTGTAGTGTTTTTGGACAGTGAGGGAGCAACACAGAAGTAGAAGATAAATGCTCCTTTGCTGTTGCTGGCAATTTACTGCTCATGACTAGGAATAAGCGTGGGTTTGGACCAAACTCAAAATGAAGCTGTCACTCCTGCAAGCTGCCGTCCAGTCAAGCGTGGCCAGGACATTCCCCCACCCCCTAGCTGCATGTACACAAAAGGGCAGGGATGCTCGTGACATTGTTGGCTTATAATGGCCATATGACCTTTGTACTAATATGACCCATGTCATTGATGTAATATGACCATGTGACCTTTGAACTAATATGACCAATGCCATTGACCTAATATGGCCATGCGGCCTTTGTACTAATATGACCAATGTCATTGACCTAATATGGCCATGTGGCCTTTGTACTAATATGACCAATGCCATTGACCTAATATGGCCATGTGACCTTTGTACTAATATGACCAATGTTATTGACCTAATATGATCAATTAGTTAAAAGGAAAGGGGGAGGAAGAGTGGTACTTTAATTGAAGCATGCAATTGACCATGGAAAATGTTTATTGATAGTAGTATAAACGTGATAATCATGGGTTGCATATAAAAATACAATTCATATATATACATATAAGCATAGGCAGAACGTTACATGATTGCAAAAAAAATACATGTACGGTAAAAAAGTTAAATACGTATGGGTATATACAGCAATTATAACCTTCATACAACACATGATGGATTCAGACACGGCAAATGACAGCTCTACGCGTTTCATGGAGGTTATGTCCACTCATCAGGAACGTGCACGTGGCTAGTATCTTCAATAAATAGGGTCATTGCTAGGAGGTCTGACTAAATAATAAAGCAAGAAAGAAGTAATTAACAAGGGTAAGGATATATTACATATAGTTGAACGGCCTCTTCCTCTGCAATACTTACAGATAAAGCTGTTGATTGACATGTGGCCTCACATAACAGGGACACCCAATAGACATTCCGACCGAGAGCTGAGGTGGAGTGGACGGCCCATGACTCAGACAGGACCCGCATCCAGAAAGGCATTGTCCAGAAATAGATAATGTTGGGGGGGGTCCAGGAGTGCTAGCCCATTGGGGGCTTCTAATAGGGAATGAAATGTCAGGGTAAGTGCTCATTGGAACCAGGACAAAGAGTGTTGGGAAGTGTCAATTGACCTAATATGGCCATGTGGCCTTTGTACTAATATGACCAATGTCATTGACCTAATATGAGCATGTGGCATATTAGGTCAATGATTTCATAAGCATCCCCACCTCTTCATTTATGTGCAGCTTGCAGGGAATGCCCTGGCCACAGTTGATTGGGTGGGCGTGACAGCTTCTTTCTGTGTTTAATCTGTACCAAAGTTTGGACCAAACCCATGCTCACCCTTACTCGTGACATGATCACTACTGTATTCATCCATTAACACAGTGAGGATGATTTACTATATAAATTGTGATCTTCACTCAACAAATTGTCTGAATAATCACTACAAATACCTAATCAGTGGGTATACACTTTGAACACCCAACCATGTACCCCTGTACCCATGTAGCCTTTCACACAACTGGACAGTTGAATTGAATATCCACAATTTTAGTAAATCCATTTACCATGTTGTCCTTTAGTGGAAAAATACAGTTTATTTTTAAAAAAATCATAACTTTTATAAAATGTAAAAACTGAAATAAGCAAATTGCTGGCACCTTTACAAGGATTAGTAAAGAAAATATGCACCGTGTCTAGTTTATAAGATACAAGCCAGTGTGGGGCTGGCTTTAAAATTAACAGGACTGAGGGCAAAGTTCAAAGATTAAACCTCCACCAAATTAGTAAAACGAATATTTGAATGTTTACTTGAGCTGTCACAAACTGTGTCAGTATAGAATGAACCTTATTTTTCCAATAACAGGCAAAACATGTTACATTGATGAAATGACAATAATTTTCACCTCCTTCGCGCATACCAATTTTACTGATATATCTGTGAATTAACAATTTCTAGCAGTTCATTGAGAAATTCTACCAAATTTGTCAGTGTGTGGGGCTTTCTGCAAAAATGCTTGATGATTTATGTATTATGCCATATATGGATTTCTTGTTAGATGAACCACAAAGTTAGTGTGAATTCAGTTCTATTTCCCTTTTCTTTACTACATACTATTAGCGCCTGTAGTCATTTTCATGGTATTGTTTTAAATAAAAAGTGAAAGGAGTTTTTCCTAAATGGATTTTTTGATAAGTTCCACATCTGGTCTGATCTGTCAGATTTTTATCGCTGTGACTTTGAGGAGATTTCATCCTGTGATATCAAGATAAAAAATAAAAATGGGGTCATCAGTACATGAAGGGACAGGCATCAGTAAAAACCTCAAAGGTTCCAACCCTTTCCCATTATTCAAATCTGAATTCCAGCCAATTTTACATGGTTAGATTGGTCCTACTTGGGTATGTGCCATACCTGTGGGATCCCCCTGATAGCTGGAAATCACTTTAATAGACACCACTACCAGGGCTGTAGATAATTTTTTGTTCTGGGGGGGGGGGTTCAGCAGCAGATCCTAAGTAAAAGTCTTTTTAAATAAAATAAATTGTGCCAAATTTATAAAGATTGGAAAAAGGATCGCATGGTTGTTTTGTACCACTACCACGCAATCCAGTGCAGGCAAATGCAATGCATTTACAACGTGTGTTTGGGGTGCCCATAAGATTGCACTGACATTCCAAACACAGGTTGCAAACGCAGTGCATTTGTCTGCACTGGATTGTGTGGTACAAAACAACCATGCAATCTGGTTGCAGTGCAATTCCAAAATTGATGCATGCACAACTTTGGTGTGATCTGAGCCTATTCAAAATGAATGGGCCCAAATCGCACTGCCCTGAAGCGCATGTGAATTAAACAGGAATGTGGAGTGGTTCCTGTATGATTCATATGTCGATCATATTGTGAACTGAGGCTTAATCATTCCAGCCTGGCTCTGGCAGCCATGTTGTGGCACTCACCGCTAAGTCAGAGACCTGAGGGTTAACACAGTGAGCACCACAGCATGGCTGCCAGTGCTAGGCTGGACTGTCAGTAACACAACAGCAATGGAAAACTCAGCCCAGTCTCAGTCAATGTTATTAACCAATTGAATGACTAGGCTTATTCTGACATTCTCTCTTACATGTAAAAATCTGTATTTTTATGCTAGACCCCCAAACATTATATATTTTTTAGCAGGGACCCTAGAAAATAAAATGGTGGTCATTGCAATTTTTGTATGTCATACGGTGTTTGCACAGCGGGTTTTCTAAACACAATTTTTGGGGAGAAAATACACTCCAGTGAATTTTAATGGGGAAACACTATAGCCCAATTTTTGGGAAAAATATAAAAGATGATGTTGTGCTGAGAAAATAGATACCTAACATGTCATGCTTTAAAATTGCACACGTTCATGGAATGGCAATAAACTACGATACCTAAAAATCTCCATAGGCGGCGCTTTAATGTTTACAGGTCACCAGTTTAAAGTTACAGAGGAGGTCTAGTGCTAGATTTATTGCTCTCACTATAATGTTCACAGCAATACCTCACATGTGTGGTGCAAACACTGTTTACATATGCGTGCATGACCTACGTATGTGTTTGCCTCTGCACACGAGCACAAGGGGGGGGGGGGGCCAGGTGCTTAAAAAACATTTTTTTTAATTTCTTTAAAAAATATATTTTTACACTGGTTCTTTTTTTTAACCCTTGTATTGCTGTCACAAAAATGTAAACATCCATTGTGATAGCAATAAACCATGACAGGTCCTCTTTATGGAGACATCTGGGGACTATAAGACCCCAGATCTGTCCTCTACATTTTAAAGCATGGGATAACAAAACATTGATCTCATGCTTTCCCCAAAAAAAAGGAGGTCTTGTTTACATTCCCTTCTAACTGTAAGTGCTGAAATACTTTGGTCTCCTAGACCACAAAGATGATCAATGACATTCTGCTCAATGATAACCACTATGGCTAGCTGTATCAACTGCCAGAGGGACAGAAGAGCCCAGAAAAGCACAGAGAGTGTCAGGGGCGGTTGACCCTTCCTGCTGCTTGTAAAAGCAATCAAGCAGCTAATAAGCTGCTTGAATCGCTTTTACAATGTAGGGGATCGCGGAACAAAATGATACTGGGATTATAACTGACAGCTGCAGCTATGGCCCCGGTATAACCACTTGAACACAATGACTTACATGTACATGGCATCCAGCGGTAAAGGCCCTGTTCACATCTAGCAATTTGGGATCGCTGACAGAATCGCTGCGATTCTGCCAGTGATTCCAAATCACACTGTAATGCTGGCAAAATGCAGCACGTGTGTTTGTGTGCCATTTATTTTTAGTGGCACCTAAAATGTGGTACGGTTTTGGCAAAATTGTCATGCAGCAAACAGCATCACGTCAAGCTTGTTGCTGAAAAAGGAGCAGGAGCTTCTTTTGAGCACCAATTGCAGTAAAACCACACTGCAATTTGGTGCCATTAAAAATGAATGCCACAAATATGTATGCAGCGTTTTGCCAGCGTTGCAGTGCAATTTGGAATCTCGGGTGATTCCACCCAGGATCCCAAATCGCTAGATGTGAATGGGGCCTGACAAAACAGCAATGGAAGACTCAGCCCAGCCTTAGTCACTAACATTGCCAGTTGTCACACAGTCAGGCCAATTTGCCTGGGCAATGGATGGTGTTGGCGCTTCAATCATCCTGGCACCATGGTTGTTATGGTGTCAGGATGATTGAAGCGCATTATTTCTATTATTACATTGTAATATAAAATGAAATCATTCAACTCACCATAATGCAGAATCGGTGGGAGCCCCGAGCGTGTCACTTGCCACCGTTGCTTGTCTCCTGATGCAGCTTGTCACTTGACACTTCGCCTGCCCCCAAATGCAGCTTGTCACTTGCCACGTCGCCTGCCACCCGATGCAGCTTGTCACTTGAGACGTCGCCTGCCACCTGATGCAGCTTGTCACTTGCCACGTCGCCTGCCACCCGATGCAGCTTGTCACTTGAGACGTCGCCTGCCACCTGATGCAGCTTGTCACGTCGCCTGCCACCTGATGCAGCTTGTCACTTGAGACGTCGCCTGCCACCTGATACAGCTTGTCACGTCGCCTGCCACCTGATGCAGCTTGTCACTTGAGACGTCGCCTGCCACCTGATGCAGCTTGTCACGTCGCCTGCCACCAGATGCAGCTTGTCATTTGCCATGTCGCCTGCCACCCGATGCAGCTCGTCATTTGCCACTTTGCCTGCCACCAGGTGCAGTGTGTCACCTGCCTGAAAAACAACTCTTTTCTCTGCCTTATCCCAGCGCTATGGCACACTGCAGCTTTTGCTTTGTGACCTGGCTGCATAGAGGCCACGGACCGGCGTGTGGCTCAGTGTTCCCTGACATAGTATGACAGTTGTGGTAAATGTGTAAGCCCAAGCCAGGGTCCAGGCAAAGTTTCACCCCCCCCCCAAGCCCAAGGTGGGAACACTGTCTGCAAGCAAGCCACCATGATGTCCCTCTCAGTGGCAGGGTGTACCGTGTGCAGTGCCGCAGCAAGGGTCGATAGATCACTGAATGCCTGGGCACCCTTTGAGGTCATGCTGTTCACTGCTGGGCTTGGATTGGCTGACACAGTTCTGCCACCAGGCAGCCTTGAACACCGCAGGATCGGCGACCATAGCCCCGCCCACCGCTAGAGAGTGGTGGGCGGGACTATAGCCATATTTCCCATTGTGCTCAATTCTGGCTGGCGGGATGGGCGGGACTCTAGCCACCGCTCCTGCTGTGCTACTGAATGCTGCCTGGCGGGATGGGCGGAACCACAGGCAGCATTGGCGGGATGGGCGGGACTATGGCCACCGCTCCCACTGTGCTCAATGCTGCCTGGCGGGGTGGGTGGCCCGGCTCATGGGCGCTGCTCCTGCAGTGTTCAAGCTGTCTGGCGGGGTGAGCGGAACCACGTGCGCGATGCTCAATGTTTCCGGGGGATCACAGGCGCCGCCGCCCACTGTGCTCAATGTTGCCTGGAGTGTGGGCGGGAATACAGGCGCACTGCCTGGTGACATAGAACTGTGTCAACAAATCCAAGCCCGACAGCCTGGCAGTCAACAGCGTGAGCTTGGAGCCCAGTGATCTATTAACACTTGCTGCAGCTTTACATACACTACACTCCGCCAGTGACAGGGACACCATGTGTTTGCATTTTTGGCAGGGTGCTCTGGGGGGGTTTCAACCCACCTAACCCCCCCCATATCTACGTCCCTGACCACTACTACAGTAATTATCACTAGCTTCTGGGTCCTATGCCAAGCATCTGCCCTGCTGCTTACTGAACACAAGGGGGCGTCTGTTAGACACAGGTGGCGTGAGAGAACACTTTGCATTTTCTCAATAAATACAAAGTGTTTTTTGATTGGATGAGATGGATATTGTGACATCACCACCCAACCTCTCTGTCTTATCCAATCATAGAACACTTTGCATTCACTGTTCTCTGAAAGGTGCCCCTGCTGAATTTAAAATGCAGCAGGGCAGTTGATTGGCATGGGACCCGGAAGCTACTGTCTACTACAGTGATTTCCAGCTTCCATGTGGATCCCACAGGTATGGCACATCCATACTTGCATTGGTCCATGCTAGACTAATGTAACTAAGTAAAAGCTGGCATATGTAAACTTCAGCTTTAAAAAAAACAAAAAAAGAAAAACTTGTTTTATGTCTCCTCATTTGAGAAATTTCCTGTCCATGTGATCCTCTAATGAGAAGTGAGGCGAGTTCTTTCTAGTGAGGATGCAGAGCAACCTTGATAGACTTTAACCCTTTCACACTATAATTAAAAAAAAAAAAGATTTGGTTGGAGTTTCACCGTAAGAAGAAGAGTAGGGAATAATTGACACTTAAGTATTGTGGCAATATGCACTAAAACACACACATTAACACGTGTTACCTACCACAATGCATGGAAAAACATGCATTGCATTGTGGTGCCATTGATTGTGACTGACACCCCAAAACCTTGTACACTAGAGCCCAGCACATTGCAGAGAGCCACAACACATATCCTGTGTATTGTGGTGTGTTGCATTTAAATAGGGTCTTGTATATGTTTTCATCCATTGTGGTGTGTTAGCAGCACATTCATAATGAAAGAATTTCATCGGATTCCTGCTGAATTGGCCAAAATTGTAGCTGTGGGAGGCTCTGCAAGCACCACCCGACTGGACAAAAGTCGATTTTAAAAATCAACCGAGCCAAATGGAAAGTTTTCAGTTGTACAGTGTGAATGTATCCTATCAGATGCGTTCAGTGGCAGTGGGTATTCTCCCATCCACACTGCTGAGCAGGCAGAACATTGAGCGTTGTATGGCTGCTTTAAGCCAGCCATAGACTGTGTGGCTTTCTTTCCTGCTACCCTTGAAAATCACTTGATTTCCCCCATCCTCATGGTCAGTGTTGATGGGGAATCCCTTCCATGGAGCTATTGTGTTCACAGCCGTTACGGCTGTGAGAACAGACAGGGATTATTGCTAGCGGCTATAGCAGCTGGCAATAATCGCATGACAAATCCAACAGGCTGATTGTAGCCAAGTTGATCGATCAAATTGAGTACAATCAGCCTACCCATACATGGTTCGAATCTCGGCTGGTCCCTCTGAACCAGCCGAGATTACAACCATCTATGGCCAGTGTTTCGTCAGCATTGGCAACTCATCAGAATAGGGAACGGAAGTGATGTTCCGTCACTACGCCACGACTGTCATCTTGGTACACCCCGCACTTGGCCGTAGTAAGCCAGTCAGAAGGCGGCAGTGGACATCTTATTACACCCAGGCAAGTCTTGCATTTCACACTTATTTTTATCAGTAAACGGAGCTTATATAGTGAAATAGGGTGTTTGGAAATCCGTCAGATTGTTTTGATGAATTTAAAAGGCAGGGGTGTTCTGTCACATTAGCAAACTTGTGAGATCAGCAGGCTAGCCGCTGCTTTTAAAATACAACATCAAAACAGTCAGTGGCGGCTGGTGAAGTTTTAAGATGGTGGGGCGCCAGACCCTGCCCTTCCTTTTTGCCCCATCCCACTTCTTAGAAGCCACACCCCTTATAGGCTCCACCCACTCTGTACACAATGTACAGTATAACTCAGCTCTCAGTCCTAATTCTCAATAAAATATTGCTGGCTCATTCATCCATTAAATCCCAAAGGTAAAGAATTACATGAGCTGTGAGGTCTGCACAGGAACCCGGCACAGACTGGCATTATGTGGGGTTTCATATCCCATCAAGCTCCATCCTAATTCCTTATTTTATAATAGGAACACTGGAAATCCTCCACTAACCCCTGACACAAGGTGAGCTATAGAAATGTCCCTGGTTTTTGGAACTGAGCAGCTTCACTCACATAAATCTTCATTATCTGTCCAAAAAAGTTCAAAATGTAATTATAAAATCAAGCGATTTAAGATGGCATTCATTGGAAAGCAGTTATTGTAGAAGAATTGTCATGACTAGACATTCCTCTTGTTCTGTTGTTTGATGCTGAGATACACAGAGGCTGAGCACAGGCAGTTTCAATCAACACAGCAACTCCACTGTTGGGGACTTCTTGGTCCCTGCATTGGAAGTCATTTATTTATTTTAGGTACTTATATAGCGCTGTCAATTTACGCAGCGCTTTACTTATACATTCACATCAGTCTCTACCCTCAAGGAGCTTACAATCTAAGGTCCCTAACTCACATTCATACACATAGTAGGGTCAATTTAGACAGGATATAATTTACCTACCAGCATGTCTTTGGAGTGTGGGAGGAAACCAGAATACCCGGAGGAAACCCACGCAGGCACAGGGAGAGCATGCAAACTCCAGGCAGGTAGTGTTGTGGTCGGGATTCGAACCAGCGACCCTTTTGCTGCTAGGCGACAGTGCTATCCACTACACCACTGTGCCGCCCAAGTCATGAATCATTGCCAACATTGCACTGAATGCAGAGATGAAGAAGTGACCAGGAGTGGAGTTGTGTTGATAAAAGCTGCCTGTTAAACAGTAAAGCATGAAGAGCTGAGGGTGTGCGGTGCTGCTGAGCTCTGTGGTTCCCCAATGTCAGCAGACTGATTGCAGATTACTGCCTGTGTATCCCTGAGAACTCCCTGTGACTTACATGCCAGCTCAGAGTTCTTATCCTACTGCTGAGCTTTGCAAAAGACCTGTGTCAGCCTTATCTGTTATCTATGGATGCAGACTAATCACTGCCTGTGTATT
>BLSH010229953.1:395757-408105 GCA_018402905.1 Glandirana rugosa
GCTGCCGGTAGAACCATGTGGGGTGTGGGAAGGCGTCATTCGGACGTCAGTCTTCCGTCGTCGTCCGTAGAACAATGTGGGTGGGTTCAGAAGGTAAAGTGTGAATAAAAATCGTCATTTGACTCGAACATTTCACTTCATGTCATAAACCTTTAGACACTGTGACAAAAGTCACCTCCGAGCAGGTATTCCCGATACCCCGAGGCGGGGTGGTTTTTTTATTCATTCTTTATTTTTATTTTTACTTGATATTAATAATTGGTTGTCGGTCGTGTCGATCTATCTTTGATCTTTCTTTTTTTTGGAAACCTTAAAGAGAGATCGACACGAAAGGTTTTTTTTCTTTCTAGTTTCTATCTAGCTGTGCTGGCTGTTGGTTAATAATTATAGTTCATTTTTATTTTTATTTCTTACTTATTTTTTTGGTGGGGCGGAGCCCCATAGCCCTTATGGACGAGCCTCCACTGAAAACAGTGTCACAGATTTCCAAATACTGTACTTCACTTTACAAGCTCAGTTTACTGCTAAAAATAAGTGTGAAATGGAAGACTTGGGTGGGTGTAACAAGATGCCTGCTGCTGCCTTCTGACTGCAGGCTTACTGCGGAAGGGTGTGGGGTGTACCAAGATGGCCGTCGCGGTTTAGTGACTAGTGGTGCACCGAATGGAAATTTTTGTGCTGAAAACAGAAAATTACAGTTTTTTAAAAAATATTTATATTTTTATATACAATTGTCATATGCAGCCTACCTGGGCACTGATTGGAAGCACCGACTGGCACTGATGGGTACTGATAGGCGGCATTGGTTGGCACTGATTAGTGGCACTGATTGGTACTGATAGGCAGCATTAATGGGCACTGATAGGTGGCACTGGATGGCACTGAGGCAGCACTGATTGACAATGACAGGTGGCACTGATAGAGGAGATGAGGTGGCACTGATTGGCACTGACAGGTGGCACTGATTGGCACTGACAGGTGGCACTGATAGAGGAGATGAGGTGGCACTGACAGGTGACACTGATAGAGGAGATGAGTTGGCACTGACAGGTGGCACTGGGTGGCACTGATAGAGGAGATGATGCATTTCACATTGCGCAGATAGCAGGCTTGTAAGAGCCGCTCTGTGCGTGAAACTGTCATGTAATTTAACTGCTTGCAGAGACCTGTCAAAACGGGGGTGGGACCGAACAGCTATCAAACACCCAGCCAGCCCTTATCCCATTTGCTGGTGTTTGATAGCTGTTTGGTCCCATCCACCCCCGACATCACCGCAGAATTTTGGCAGGTCTCTGCAAGCAGGTACATTACATGAGTTTCCTGCATAATACACGGACACCCCGCATTGCCCGCAATGGGTGGCACCCGGGGCTGACCCCACTCCCTTTCGGTATCGGCCGTTTTTTTCTTTCGGCCGATACAAAAAAAACACTGTTTTCGGCTGATAATTTTCGGCGGATCCATAGTAGTGACAGAACGTCACCTCCATTACCTAATCTGATGGGTCACCGATTCTGACGGAACGCAACTTTCCCTAATGTAAGCTTAACCTCCTTATTTCTATACCACACAAAATAGATATGGTAGATGCAGAGTGCTTAAAGTGGAGTTCCAGGTATGCCAATTTTTACATAGTTACATTGGTCCAGCTTAGGCCAATATTAGTATAGGCGTGCGCACATAGGGTGGCAGGTGTGCCCGGGCACACCCTAATCACCCTGTACTGTGCAGATTCTCCCTGCTGTCTGGCTGCAGAGAAAGGGACTGGAGAATTTCTGTCCTCAGTTCCTTTCACTG
Organism: Glandirana rugosa; assembly: GCA_018402905.1. Taxonomy (NCBI): domain Eukaryota; kingdom Metazoa; phylum Chordata; class Amphibia; order Anura; family Ranidae; genus Glandirana; species Glandirana rugosa. Next base: position 397,555 of record BLSH010229953.1, read on the forward strand.
TCTCAAAAGTGAGACATCGGGTTTGTTTAGACCCTTAATATTTCATCAAAGCCCCCCAGCAGGGCTCCTAAAATAAATTGTAAAAAAATAATAAAATATAATATTGTAAAAAATAATAAAAAAAACGAAATTTCTTCTATCTCTGCCCTACTGACACCATCCTCTGCCCTTCTGACATATATACACACACTCATGTTTGTTTGCGCTTTGTGGTGCACACTAATGCAATAGGCTGCGCACACCTATGAATATTAGTATGTGTGTGCTATACCTGTGGAAGCTGGAAATCACTGTAGTAGGTGCTGCTAATACAGTGATTGCTGCTGGTTTCTGGGTCCTGTGCTGAGCGACTGCCCTACTACTTACTAAACTCAGGAGGTTACCCACTGAGCACGGGTGCCATTCAGAGAACACTTTCCATTTTATCAAAGAATGCCAAGTGTTCTCTTATTGGGTGAGGTAGAGATTGTGACATCACCACCCTGCCTCTCCATTTCGGCCAATCAGAAAGGACGTTCCATTCATTGAGAAAATGGAAAAGTGTTTTTGAATGGCGTCCGTGCCGAGTAACTGACCTCCTGTGTTTTGCAATGCAGTGGAGTAGCTGCTTTGCACAGGACCCAGGAAGTGAGCAAGTGGAAATCACTGTAGTAGCTGTGCCTGCTACAGTGATTTCCAGCTTCCATATGGATACCATAGGTATGCTATTGGTCAAAGCTGGAATACTTGAAATTCATCTTTAAATTTTCAGATTTCTTGCACATGCATTATTCTACGAGTAAGCTCTAATAAGGCTAGGTTCACACTGATGCAAATTGGATGCAGGTTTCCTCGCATTCCGTTCACATGACAGGAGACTGACTGGCTCTCAATGGAGCTGGTTCACACATCTTCGGGGCGGCTGTGCAGGGGAGTGCCCAGGAGTCCTGTGCGTCTTTGGCTCTGTTTCAGGTCTGAATTCAGGCAAAAATTTGGACCTGATTAGTCCATTAGAGGGCGCATGGGCACCGCGCCCCCCCCCCCCCAGCCATGCATCCGGCCCCCTGATTTACATGCAGGGGTGCTGGATGCATGGATTCCAATGGGGAGTTTTCTCCGAGCCCACCCAGTTGTGTTACAATAGCGAATCAATATTCGCTATTGTAACACTGAATCTCCTCCCAGCCAATCAGGAAGCGGGTCATGAGACCCTCCACCCGATTGGCCGAAAGGACATCTGATCGGATTGGCTGGCTGGAGGAGGAGGAGGAGAGGAGGGAGAAGGCCAAGCCAACAAGCAGCCTGCAGCCCAGAGAGAAGCTGACACGATGGGGTAAGTTTGGGGCCCCGGACTGGGGGGGGGTGTGCCACGCCGCCTGTGAGCTCCGTGACCCGGGCCGACCATCGGGGGGGGGGGGGTGTCGTCAGTCCACAATTGTTTGCCCCCCCAAAATAAAAAAAACCACCAGCCGCCACTGACCGGACCCCTGCTGTTAGTCGCATCCGCACACAGTGTAAACCCCATCAGAGTTTTTTGGGGGTTTTTTTGGATGTACATCCTCTGATCTTTTGTAAGTAGAATCTGTCATAGGCAGGATCCTCCCATGCCAATCATGTGCCGGGTAGCCACATAGATTTTGGGACAAGTAGGAATGCTTTGCTACATTAATGATATATAGTGGCCATATGCTTTATTGTATTATCTCTGTTCCTTACCAGGTATCCCAGAGGTTCTGCTCATAGACATCCACATGGATTCAGCAGTATATGGCATTGTAGGAGAGTCCATCAAGTTATGGTGTGGCTTCTACTCAACTGTTCCTAATTCTAAATTTGCAGTTGTGGACTGGAGATACCGCCCACCGAAAGGCCCTGCTATTACCGTGAGTTATGTCATTAAAAAAACAGGAAATATTTCTTGATATATAAATCTGGCCATAGAGAATAGCTGAATCTTGTATACAGTGTAGGATTTTTTCAATTGTTGAGCATGTGCACAGACATGCATGCTTGTTTAACACATGCATGAATATATGTGTATGGTACAGGCACTGCTGGGCCTCAATTTTATGTTTTCAGTAATATTTTAATTGGCAGTATATGTTAAAAAATGCGTGGATAGAGATACAGGGTCTACAGTTGTTAAAATTCTCGATTCTAGGACTCTCCTCCCAATCCTGACATCGCCCTTGAGTGTGCCACTGACCTGGAACTAGTATGCAAGGCGGTAGTTCAGTCTTTTCACACTTCACTCTGTGCATGCTGGTTCCAGGCCAGGAGCTCACTAGGTAGTCGTGGGAATGGCCGTAGGACCTGCAACTTGAAACAAGGCATTCCTCCCAACTTTTTGATATGGTAGCGAGGGACACCTATTAGCAAAGGTATGCAGGAATAGGACACACCCCCTTAAAAGAAAATTATACAAAAAAAATATTAGTTACAGCGTTACTAAAAAAAAAAAAATCAGTCTGTATATGCAGTAAAGCATGCTTGTTATACTCACTGTGGAACGTATGGGGGTAATCCGCTGCATTGTGTAAAAAGGCTGTTTGATCCTGTCTTCTCTGATCCTTCCCTTTTTTTACTGTCCCCAACCTATCTGCTGATAGAACAGAGCCTTGGAGGCACTCTGCACATGCTCAGTTTGGTGTGTATTGCTAGAGAGTTTTTTTTTTTCTTGGGAGGGTGCATGTGATCAGCACGGAGCCAATCAGCACCGTCCAGACAGAGGGTCAGGGGTCATACAGCCACATAGGACAGTCAGAGGAGAATGAAATCTCCTCCTACAAGCTTTAACCTGTGCTCAGCCAGACACTGATAGAAGTCACAAAACTGCTCTATACTGCTGATGAGAAAAGGCATTTAGCAGTTTATATTTACTAAAATAATTGCATTTCCATGTTCTGTGTACTGTGGGAGACCAGATATAGTGAATGCAGGCTCCTGAGTGGTGGTAGAAATCTTGAACTCTTTGGAGCATCCACAACAGATTTGTGTTTATGAAGGCAGACTATTCATTTAAATGCCTGCTGCCTAACCCAACCAACACACCCTAAAAAAATTTAGCCTTTTCAGCAGCTCAATGCACATGTGCTGCTCATCGCATAACACAAATTAAGGTAGTTTGCATGTTTTTGCAGCGCAGTAGTGTGAAGAGAGCCTTAGGGCCAAATCACACTACAGTGGGGAAAATAATTATTTGATCCCCTGCAGATTTTGTAAGTTTGCCCATTTACAAAGAAATGAAAGGTCTATAATTTTTATCATAGGTGTATTTTAAATGATAGAGACAGAATATCAACCAAAAATCCAGAAAAAAAAAAACACTTAAAATGCTATGAATTAAATTGCAGTTCAGTGAGTAAAATAAGTATTTGATCCCCAAGCAAAACATGACTTAGTACTTGGTGGCATGCAATCTTTGTGATGTAGGAGCACTGAACCTGATGCGGATGTATTTTGACAGGATTGGGGGTTTGTGGTCCTAGAGGCTGCTCACCAGCAACTGTGGGGTCTTGCTGGACCCCCAGAGGGGTTCGTTGAAGGCTTTTCCTATCCAAGCTCCTGCATCATCCTGTTTTAGCTCTGATGAAGAGGGAGTGCTGAGCCCCGAAACGCGTTCCAAAATACAAATCTTTTAAAAGCCTGTACAAGCTGGTGTGACGCTCCCATTCTTAGCACTTGGTGGAGAAACCCTTGTTGGCAAATACAGAGGTAAAACGTTTCTAGTAATTGGTGAACAGGTTTGCACACATCTCAGGAGGGATTTTGGTCCACTCTTCTTTACAGATCCTCTGTAAATCCTTAAGGTTTCTATAGGATTAAGGTCTGGAAACCGACTAGGCCACTCCATGACTTTAATGTGCTTCTTGAGCCACTCCTTTGTTGCCTTGGTAGTATGTTTTGGCTCTTTGTCATGCTGTAAGACCCATCCACGACTCATCTTCAGTGTTCTGGCTGAGGGTAGAAGGTGCTCATCCAAGATTTACAATTCACGGCCCCCTAAATGCAGCAAAGTCTGCCTGTACCTATAGCAGAGAAACAGCCCCAAAGCATTATGTTTTCACCTCCGTGCTTGACTCTAAGGATGGTGTTCTTAGGGTCATAGTCAGCATTTTTCTTCCTCCAAACACGGTGAGTCAAGTTAATTGCAAAGAGCTCAATTTTGGTCTCATCTGACCACAGCACTTTCTCCAAATCCTTCTCTCAAGCATTTAGATGTTCATTGGCATGGCTGTACATTTGCCTTCTTGAGGAGGGGAACTCGCCATGTTTGGAGGAAGAAGAATGCTGACTATGACCCTAAGAAAGAACACCATCCCTACAGTCAAGCACAGAGGTGGAAACATGCGTTTGGGCTGTTTCTCTGCTAAAGTACACACTGACTCATTTTTCCACCTTTTTCTAGACCGGGGACAACCCACAAGAGCTGCAGTTTTAGAGTTGCTCTGACCCAGTCATCCAGCCATTACAATTTGGCCCTTGTCAAAGTTGCTTAGCTTGCCCATTTTTTTTCTGCTTTCAACACATCAACCACACACTTTTAGGTGGCACTGGAACAAGATAATCAATGTTATTCACTTTACCTGTCAGTGATCATAATGTTATGACTGGTCAGTGTAATGTCACATGTCGGAAACGTGTTTATGGAGACTTGTAAAGAAAATGACAGGTCCACTTTAAATAGAATTCCAACAAGTCACTCCAGTAAATGTTGTGTCAGATTTAAACCAGCACTTTTAATACAAAGAGTTCACTGTAGCACAAAGTCGTCTGAAGCGTCATACAATACTTTGCACATTTCAGTGCAACTGCTTTCCCAACAATGGGCATCTCAATGATGCTTCTAAGGTTGCTACTAGGGTTGCCACATCATCCCTTTAATCCAGGACACATATGGATTACACGTGGCAACTTTAGTTGCTACCTTTCCTGGGAAAAAATACCAGCCTTCTGATCTCTTTCCCATTAGTAACATTGGCAGCAAGCCCTAAGGCCAGGCCAGTAAATTACCAGCATGACTCCAGGTACTTGTTGGCACATTACAGGGTAATCTTTCATGAATGTACTATGTGGTTGTACTTGTTGTGCTGCAATATTTCCGGAGGATTTTGAATTGCATTAAGATGATACCAAGAATGAAAAGTGAGGTTTATAACAATAACTTCCAGGACGTGACAGATGGATCACAGCAACAATACACACTTGTGGTAACTAGAAATGCAGTCTAGACAGGTTCAGCCAGTCAAATGGATGGCGTGTGATTCTAAGTGTATTTAAACCCAACACCATAGTAATATATATTGCAGCTTACCAGTCCTTAGATGTGTCAGCAGCATGCATTTTTTTTTCAGGTTCTTTTTTTAAATGTATTTATTGTTACCTCTATAGAGGAGCAGCATTGTCACCCTTAGACAGAAAGCGGGTTGTAGCCCACCAAAGTTAACTTGCCAGGGCTGATCACATTATTTGAAATTCAGTGAAGCTTAGGAAGTTAAAATCTTACTGGATTTCTGGCAGGATCAACAAGTATTTTTCTGTGCTTGCCATATTTTTAAAGAGACAATATAAGGAAATGTTCATATGTTAGATATTTAATATATTACAATAAATATACACCCGTGTGGCGACTAGGAATGTGTTATAGGCAGGTTCAGCCAGTAAAATTTATCAATCCCGTTTGATGAACTAATTCTCTAGGCATCTCACAACAGCCCAATCCCTATCCACGTTTATTCCTCTAATAAAACAACAAAAAACCAAAGTACCAGCCTGTTTAATGACTCTGGATGCGGTATGGACGTAATTGAGGGCAGTGTGATCAGATGAACCACATCTTGGCTACATTTTGGGGCGTCGTCCGGGATTCATCTGTTTCACGTAATTTTGCCAGTCGTTACCCCTAGAAACCAAAAAGTGAACTGAGCCAAGGAAATGTGATTGTTGAAATTAGTGAGGAATGAACCCGGGAATGGACTTGTGTGCTCTGCCCACATTTGTGCTGTAAGTGTGCCATTGTCCATAGCAACCAGCGGGAGCTGTCGCTAACATTGCTGCCTGCATACCCAGTTGCCTCAAACCAGCGCCGGGGACGGACACTTATGAAATCCTGCAATTCAGTGACTTTGTACCCTGCTGTTTCCCATGACATTCCACTGCGGGTGATCGCACCCATGGATTAAAAATATGTCCTGTGCCATATGCCTGGAAGTGTTTCTGTGCAGCAGGGAGAGACTGTGTTATAAGTTTGCTTTCCAGCAAAACAGTGGCTACTACTAATTACTGTTGCTACAGGCAACCACCGACAAGGTCAGCAAGTCTGGACAAGTTCTGCTATCGTCAGCATGTCTACAAAGTTTCATCCTTCACAAAAGGGGTTACAGCAACGTGACATGCAGCAAGCCTGCTTATCAGGACTTTTGGCACCAGCTCGTCTGGTAACGAGGGGGCGGTGCCTGGCCCTGTTAGAGTCTCATTGCTGTAGTCAGCTTAGACACCTGAAGGGAGTGGAAGATGGCGGAAGGTGGGCGACTAGTGTCAGCGCTGACCTGGTTGCTGGATCGGACAGAGCAGACCCTGGTTGACACTGAGGTCTGATTGGAGCCTCGTGGGGGACTCGCCCTGGGTTGATCCAAGGGATGGAGCAGCTGTGTCTCATCTGCCCAGACTGCCGGATACTCACCGCGGAGGTCACTGCTTGGGCCCGGTGCGACCATTGTGATGAACCGCTAACTTGGCAGGTATCCACATCGCAGGAGCCGCAATACTATCTGGTGGATCTGCAATCAAGGCTTTGTCATACGCAGCCGCGGAAGTCCCGGAGGGCCAGCCCGGATCGGGCCTGGCGTCATCAATCAAAGGCGGGTTAGAGTTGCGGCCTGGCGACTCCCTCGTGAACACAGAGGGGAAGAGGAAGCTGTCATGGCCAGTGACCTGGTTGGGGACCCGGAGACCTTAAGTACTGCCATGCGGGAGTCCAGTCCATGAGGGGCCTGATGAAGAGTGGGAGAAGGGGAGTTCCTGCACTCTAGATGCCCTCTCAGAACGGGATATGTCGGGACCCTTACAGGATTCAAACGATGCAGCAGGTATCCCCAGTACCGGCAGCCATACCTTCTTTAACAGGCCTTTCACCACCCAGACCATGGCAGCAACCTACTGTCAAGTGGTGGTTAAATCGCTGGACACCCAAATTTTGCAGGGGAGAGGGAAGGTCAAGAGTCTACCTAGACTCTACCGGTACCAAAGGGAAGTTCAGTGGAAAGGTGCTCTGGAGCGGGGCCTGGACTACCCCTATGTCCCTCCCCATGTCATGGACATTGCCGAGAGCTCCAGGGAGGAGTGGGAAGATGAGATGACACGGGACTACCTTCATGTACCTAAGTGGGGACCTGATAGCAACTGCTGGGAAAGGTTTGTGGATTTAAAGAAAGAGAGGAGCCTTGGGCGTTCTATGAGGAGGGACTGTGTGATGGTAATCAAGCCAGACCAACCCGCAAAGAGCTTTTCCGTCTCTATTCGGGAGGAAGGGGGAGGCCGGAAGAGGTTGCCCGACCCCCGTTACTACATCTGAGGGACTGTTGGAGTTACAGCCGGTGTAGGGATACTTCAGAGACTGCTGGTGGAGCAGCGGAGTGTTCATATTTTCCTGATTGCAGGACAAAGTAACCTGCCACCCTGTTCCCCAGTGGAAGGGACTTACCCATTGGAAGGACACTTGGGTGAGGTTTGTCCTTTCATTTACCTTTTTAAACCTGTTGTCCGGGGAGGGGCCCCTCCCACCAGGAACTTCAAAAAGGAACTCTTATTATTGACTTTTTCCCTTTTTCTGCTCCTCCAGCAGAGGACTGGAGTGTCACAGTGGCAGTGGAGGAGACCGTTGCAGCCGGGAGGGCTGGCAGGACCTGGAAGAGGATGGGATGGGAGCAGTAGTCCATCGGGCCGGCTGCCACAGTAAAACTTTTCCTACACTTTGGGAATCAACATTCCCTGCCTGTAATGGGCGGTCCTGAGGCTGTGCTAATCTACGGCAGGCCTCGCATGTGCTATCTAGGCCGGAAAGGAGAAGATGGAGGACTGATAAATACCCTTTCAGGTCTCAACTATAAAGCAAGTGATGTGCAGAAGAGAGCAAGAGGAGTTTGTGCAGCAAGTGATGTGCTGGAGGAAGAAGAAGTGCATATACTTAAGAAGTATATAGTTGGTCCTCTTTGATGAACTAATTCTATGGGCATCCCCAATCTCTATTCAAGTTTATTTCTCCAATAAAACAACAACAACAAAAAAAACTAAGTACTAGCCTGTTTAACCACTTGCCGACCGGCGTCTGATGGCAACAGAGTGGCTCGATATTGCAAACCACCGTCACATGACAGCGGCTGCGAGATCCCACACTGTGAGCGGGCTGTTAGTAAAGAAGCCTCTTTGTGTTTCCGCGGTGGTGCGCGCGCTTGTGCGCGCTCGCGCGCCCGTGCACGCGCCGGAAACGACGCCTGGCGGCTCTATTTAAGCCAGCAGAGCCTGCTGGCCGGTGCTGTCCGCTCTACAGCGTTTGGCTCCCGTGACCCCGGCTTTATTCTGAAAGACTTCCTGCACCTGTGACCCCGGCTTCCTGTTTGACCCGTCTGCCTCTGACTACGCCTCTGCCTGATCCTCTGAACCTTCTATTGCCCGCACGTTGCCGATCCTGCCTGTACCCGACTACCCGCTTGCCCGAACCACCTGTACCGCACTGCCAGCCCGTTACCGACCCGGCCTGCATCACCGACCATCCACCTGCACGAGCTTCCGCGGACCATCACCTGTCATCTGTGACCTAGTCCAGCCCTCGTGCCCCCCTGTGCTCCAGAGTTCCCTGTCTCCACTACCAGGGGCTCTTGAACCAGGGCCGGAAGGGAGGTTGCCCCCGCATAAGTCAGACTCAACCATCAGGTACGTGACAGTAGCGGACAGCCACGTTTGAGTCTGCGCCGGGGCCCTCTATCATGGAAGAAGTGTGTACCCACCTTGCCGGCCTTTCTCAAGCAGTCAAGAGCCTGAGTATGTCCGTCTGGAAAGCCAAGTGCGGGACCTGGCGCCCACATCAGCTGATCCCGATCAAGCCTTTTCCCACACTTTAGTGGATCTTCCTATGGAGCCCAAGGTGCCTACGCCCGAGCGGTTTGCGGGGAACCGCCAGAGTTTTCGGGCATTTCGGACTTCTTGTGAACTTTACTTCTCCCTGCAACCCCGTACCTTTTCTCTGGAGTCAGTCAAGGTCGGTTTTGTGATCTCGCTCCTCCGAAATGGGCCCAGGCATGGGCTCACCGGTTGTTGGAGCAGAATGACCCGGAGACCTCAACACTGGAGCGCTTTTTCCAAGCAATGTCTCTTCTATATGAGGATCCCCACCTGGCTGCTTCTGCAGAGTCCGTGCTTCATATGCTCCAACAGGGCCACCGTACTGCTGAAGAGTACGTCTCCAAGTTCCGGCGTTGGAGCGCTGATACAGCCTGGAATGGTCCAGCCCTTTGTTACCAGTTTCGCCTGGGACTCTCGGAGCCGCTCAAGGACGAGTTGGCCCGTGTCGGGGTTCCTCACATCCTGGACGCGTTAGTCGATTGGGTCATTCAGATAGACCGTCGCCTGCGGGAACGCAGGGCGGAAAGAGCTGCTGCATCCAGTCATATTACAACCTTCTCCTCCTCTCCACACGGACACTTGAAACCACGGCAGTATGGGCGTCCTCGTTCCCCACTGTCACCTGAAGAGCGACTGAGACGCATGACTTTAAATCTGTGTTTATACTGCGGGGAATCAGGACATCGGATTCGGAATTGTCCTGCCAAGGGCCTTGCCCAGATCTCAGGAAACGTGCTGCCTCTGCCCGACACCAAGTCCCACCTCGTCCTCTCTTTGTCCCTCCAGTTGCCTAGCGGAAGGATACAGGTCCCAGCCATCCTGGATACAGGGGCCTGCAGCTGTTTTGTGGACCTCACGTTTGCCACCCAGCATCGCATTCCCCTCCGCACCAAGGACCACCCAATGGTCATCCGGTTAGCTGATGGGTCGGCTATCAGATCAGGTGCCGTGACCCAGGAGACGCTTCCCCTTTCTGCCAGCACTCTAGGGGGTCATACAGAGTTCCTACTACTGGACGTCATCACTTCCCCACTGTTCCCGGTTATCCTTGGCCTTCCCTGGTTCCGGGCCCACTGCCCTCTGATTGATTGGAACACCGGGGAGGTGAAATTCCAGTCTCCATATTGCCTCAGCCACTGCCTATCGCAGCCGGCACCAGAGCCCCCAGCACTCCTCAGTATGGACTCGGATCCTGATCCTGAAACCCGCTCAATGGTTCCTGAGGTCTACCATGACTATTTAGATGTGTTTAGTAAGAAGGGGGCCGATACCTTACCTCCGCACAGGGCATATGATTGCCCGATTGACCTGCTGCCAGGAGCTGAAGTCCCGTTCGGCCGGATCTTTCCCCTGTCAGAAGTGGAATTAGTGGCTCTCAAAGCCTATTTAGATGACAACCTGGGAAAGGGCTTCATCCGGCCCTCCACGTCACCCGCAGGAGCGGGAATATTC
>BLSH010229953.1:412259-436719 GCA_018402905.1 Glandirana rugosa
TGACGCAGCGTAATTGACTGTTAACGTGCCAGCACGCTGCAACATGGGTTTGTTTTTTTATATATTTTTTTTTTGGATTTGTATTTTAGCAAAAAGTAAGAAATTTGTTTTTTTTTTTGCAAAATTGTCGCTCTTCTTTTGTTTATAGCAGCGATCAGAAATGAAGGGGATCAAATACCACCAAAAGAAAGCTCCTCTATTTGTGGGAAAAAAGGACGCAAATTTTGTTTGGGTACAACGTCGCACGACCGTGCAATTGTCAGTTAATGCGACGCAGTGCCGAATCGCAAAAAGTGCTCTGGTCCTAAAGTGTGAAATCCTTCCGGAGCTGAAGTGGTTAATGACCCTGGATGCAGTATGGACGTGATTGAGGGTAGTGTGATCAGATGAACCACATCTTCCAGCCACTCCTAAGGGGGACGATGGCTACATAGGTAATTCAAAGTGTATCTAAACCCAATATCATAGTGTGTTAAGACTCCAGAACATCTCTGTGTCTCCTCGCCAGGGCTGATTACATTTATTTGAAATTCAGTGTAGCATAGACAGAGAGCTTAGGAAGTTGCAAGTTCATTGGATTCCTGTCAGAATCAACAGGTATGATCAGCAGTTATTTTTCTCTACCTGCAGCGTTTTTTAAAATAAATTCTTGGTTCTAATCTTACAAAAAAAATGTAGTAGATTACACAGCTATAAAAACCAGGATAAGCGGACAGAAAGACAGTAGCCTCTGACATCCATATTAATCTACCTGCAGCATTTATAAGAGACAAGTCTGATGAAATATGTATGCATTAGATGCGGTGGATACTTATAACATATAATTTCAACTATAAGACACAAAACATTCTCCAACAAGACCAGGTCTATTCTGCTATTTCTCTCCTACGTGAAGAAATCTGTTTTTTATTGCTAGAAAATGTATTAGAACTCCCAAACATTATATATTTTTTAAGCAGAGGGCCTAGAGAATAAAATGGCGGGCGCTGCAATTTTTTTATGTCACACGGTATTTGCACAGCAATTTTTTTTTTTAAATACACTTTAATTTTTATGCACAAAAACACAATATAATACCCAATTGTTTGGTAAAATATAAAAAAATGAGGTTACGCTGAGAAAATAGATACACAACATGTCACACTTTAAGGCCTCATACACACGGACGTTTCTAAGAAAATAAACAAAACGTCGGGCCCGACGTCAAGGAAAGGAAAATAGGCGTTTTTTTAAAAAAATCATCCCTCTGCTATTTTTCAACCTAAAAACGTCGGCGTCAAAACCGCCGGTATAATAATAGGTGGCGTTTGTTGGCATATTGTGGCGTCGGCGTCAAAAAATGCCAAAACGTTACAGCCTCAGAACGCGCTGGCCGTGGGTTCTAGTTTCAGCGCACTAACGCCGACGTCATCTACAGCTCAAAAACGCTGACGTTTTTATGGGGCCATTGACTAACATGGAGAGCTGCAGAAAACGCCAGAAAACGCCGGCGTCAAAAAACGTCCGTGTGTATGAGGCCTAAGATTGCGCATGCTCGTGAAACGGTGCCAAACTACGGTACTTGGAAATCTCCATAGACGACACTTTAAAAGTTGTGATTCTTCCTTCTCCTCTCTATATTAGCGCATTTCCCATAAAATTCAATACTCCTGGCTTTCACCGCGTGTTAACAATCTATTGTGATGGTGGCAGCTCACCTCAAGTTTAGATCTATACTCATATCGATCAGGCAAGCTTGTTGGCTTGTATCTCCTCCATGCTGATATCACTGAAGCTCTGCCCGCGTGTGTCCTCCTAGGTTGCCCCTCTCTGATTTGCTTCCATGTTAAATCATATGTACTATATAAAGGAATAAATGTTATTAAAAATTAAATAGTAACACTCACAGGGATAATACACTCATTCTAGTGGCTGTATACACTGCAAAAAACTCCCGAACAAGTTTGGACATTTTCACTTAGGGGTGTACTCACTTTTGTTGCCAGCGGTTTAGACATTAATGGCTGTGTTTTGAGTTATTTTGAGGGGACAGCAAATTTACACTGTTATACAAGCTGTACACTCACTACTTTACATTGTAGCAGTGTCATTTCTTCAGTGTTGTCACATGAAAAGATAGAATAAAATATTTACAAAAATGTGAGGGGTGTACTTTTGTGAGATACTGCTCTCAAATTTTCCACTCGCCTACTCGCATTTTGTGAGTGGAATTTGAGGGCTGGCGAGCTGGGATGCCTTGGAGTAGTGAAAGCTGGCATGTGAGGATGAATGGGAGCCGTTTTCCCAGTGATTGCCTCGGGGAAGAGAGGAGAGCAGACGACCGACTCATCAGACAGCGGGAAACATCACGGTAACAACTTTCATTTCAATTGCCGAAGTTCCCCACACTCGCCGTCACATACAGCCCTGCCTCCTGGCCCGCAGAGTTTGATAGACAGATTACCTGTCCAATGCCAGGATGTGTGTGACTTGTATCAAAATCTCTGCGGGCCAGTAGGCCGGGCTGTATGTGACAGCGAGCGGCAGGAACACACGGCAATTGAAATGAAAGCTGTCACCGCGATGCTCCTCGGCGCTCTGATTATCCGGCTGGCAATCCTCTCCTCTCTCCCCCACACAGGTAGGCCGGCGTCATGGCACAGGCTGCATTTCATGACACAGGCTGCATTACATGGGCACAGGCTGCGTTTCACGGCACAGGCTACATTTCATGGACACAGGCACGGCTGCATTCATTGTCACGGGTAAGGCTGCATTCATGGGCACAGGTGAAGCAGCATTGATTGGCACAGGTGAGGCCGCACTGATGGGCAGAGGTGAAGCTGCACTGATGAGCACTGATAAAGTTGTTGTTAATATTTATTTTTATAACTTAATTCTGCATAAAACATTTAAGTGTCATTTCATGAGATAATTTATGAGGGCGTGTTTAGGGGGCGGAATTAGGGGAGGGCCGGGGCATGGTAGGGGTTGGGTGGGGCAACTGGTGGCGAGTAACTCTTAAGACCTGGCTAGTAGTTCAGGACTTGAAATTTTGAGCCCTGTATGTATGTATGTATGTATATATGTATATGTGTCTGCATGTGTGTGTGAGTGCATTGTGTGTGTTTTATATATATGTGTGCTTATATGTACAGTATGTGTGTTTTTATATATGTGTGTGTGTGTGTGTGTGTGTGTGTGTGTGTTTATATGCGTACATGTATGTATGCACTTTTTTATCCTGACCCCCTATTTGTGTACAATCAGAACTGAATTTTTTTACCACTTGTTCATAGTACCAGCAAGAAAATGTTGTTCCTCTGAAAAGTGATCCATGCTCGGGTCGCTTTTCAGAGGCATTTGACAGCTGGTACAGAAGCAATATGTTGCCTCCTGACCACCTGTTTTAACCCCCAGATGCATCATCGCTATGCTGTAGCTGTGGGTTACTCTATCTCTTCAAAAGCATAGCAGTAAACATTAACAAGCATGTGAAGAATCCTGATTCAGTAGCAACAATAAAATCATAGTGTTCCTCAAGCACTAAGACCTCAGGCTTTCTTGCCTTGCAACTCAAGTTTGTGGTATGTTTGAACATACAAGTAGCGGTTACAGATTGGTTTGTGGTCTAATTTTTTGTGGAGCTGTATTATTCTAGGATATATTGATACATTTTCAGATTCCACTGACAGACTCTGATACTACTTCCATTTCTAGATTCTACATTATCAGTCAGAAGCATACCCAATTTTAGAGGGACCCTTCAAGGATCGTGTGACTTGGGAGGGGGATATTGGAGGAGGAGATGCCTCCATTCGGTTGAATGACCTGAGGCTAACCGATAATGGTACGCTGTCCTGTTTGGTGAGAAACCCTCCAGATGTCCATGGTAAAGTGCCGGAGATGAAGCTAACGGTCACTCTGCAAAGTAAGTTTATTAGACCACTTTCACACTTGTGCAACTTGTCCTGCGACTTGGGACTGCACGTCATACCGCATGATTTTCACATGATGGTCCGACTTTGAAGCAAGTTGAGGTCTGTAGACCTCAAGTTTACACATACATTCCCGGAAATCGCTGCAAAAACGCGTGACTTTCAAGTCACGACAGTGTGATAGGGAAAAGCATTTAGAACTCACGTTTAGGCTACATTCACACTTGTGCGACTTGTCATGCATCTTTGGACATCAAAGTTGTATGACAAGTCGTTCCCCATGTTTTCTAATGATACCCATTCATATATGCCCGGCTTAAAGTTGCAGCGACTTCAAAGTAGTTCATGTACTACTTCGGTCCGACTTTCATGCAACTTGAGGGCCATAGACATCAATGTTAACCCTCAAAAGTTGCATGAAAGTCATACCTGAATGTTTTACAATGCAACTTGTGTGCAACAGTTGTCCATTTTCACTGGTCGAAGTGGTACCCAAGTTGCACCCATTCCAAAAAAGTTGCACTCTAAAGTCGGCGCAACTTTGGAGTCGTACAAGTGTGAATGGAGCCAAGCATATAAATGCTTTTCCAATTTAATTTTCTAACACAAAATTTCAAACTTACTTTCTATATTTTCTTTTATATACTGTACAGATAAGGAATGCCTGTTTTCTGACACATCGCTTTCATGTTCGTAAATAATACCCTTGCATTGCTTTGATGACAGGCTGCTGTTGATTTTGTGATTTGATAGCTGTTCATAGATATTGGATGTCACTTGTCCAATCCAGCTTGGCAACAATCACTATTTTTTTTAATTGGGCAGATGCTGAGTGGGCATGGTTGTGCTTGAGAGGCTGAAGCCTACCTCAGTACATTAATCTGTAGAATCTTTTCAACCTTTTTGAGTCTGGCTTCAATTTATTACAAATCTCACACTGAGCCCTGATGAAAATGGTCCTTCAGAACCACTGAATGTGTTGGCTTGTGTTTTCAGGTTTTTATAATGAAATAAATATATTTGGATCCTGAGCTAATGCTGTGGTGCACCTTTTCTGTTAAAACTCGTCAATACTCTATGATTTACAGCCCCTAAACAAGAATGCAGCAAGTACAATTAGAGTGAAATCAGAACCACTTGTTTTGGTTTAGTGGCACAAGTATTGAAGCAGCTGGATCTTCATAACCACAAAGTAACTAGCATTTTAAGTAGGAAAGGTCAACAATGGCAGCTTCTGAGTTTATCTCTACATGGTGTCTTTAAAGGATAAGTTCACCTTTGGGAACATGTTCATTTTTAACCCCCCTAAACTGCAAAGGCAGTAGACTGGGGTGTTCACATGCAATGGTCCCAATGCGCCTGTGCCAAAAACGAGAATCCCTGTTGGTATTGGTGGGCAATAAGCCCACCAACCATAACCCATTCAAGCAAATGGGCAAGTGCTGCAACACCATGCAATGATGCAACTCTTCACTTAATTTAATACTTAAACAAATCGGCACACTTCTGCCAATATATAAGAATGTATGCAGAATTGTTATTACTGCAGTTTGTAATGTTATAGCTTGTTAATTTATTTACAAATGTTGCCCAATCAAATCTTGATTTTGATTTTGAATCTCTTATTTTCTTCAGGTCTTTTCTTTAAATTTAATACAGTCATCTTGTTGTCTGCATTGGTGTTTATACCCTCCATTTTGGTCGCCATAATATTACTGGTAAGAATGAAAAGGGCGATTCGGAGAGAGAGAGCCAGGAATAAGAAGCTGAAGAAGTCTCCCATTGAAGCATCCCGAGAGTAAGTGTCACCACAAGGAACAATGTTTACATTTTGTAATTTACCATCATTGTTTTTGGGTCTAAAACAAGTCATTACTTTGGATAGAGTAAGGGAGGGTTATAACCTTCTGTTAGTTTTTTGACATCTGTGTCCCATTGCGAAGATTTCCCTTCACTTCCGGTCTCATGGTCAAAACAGGAAGTTAGGAGAAATTCCTCCTAAGTGAAGGAATTCCTAGTTGTCACCAAGGTCCCCAGAACTAGTGTCCGCAATGGAAGATTTCCCCTGTGTCCTGTTCCGGATACTTCAATTTTTAAACTGAAGGATGTTGGGCAGTAGGGAGCTGACAGGGTCATCCACGTAGCAAAATTCCTGATTAAACTTGGCAAAATATGTGTATTATATGTCTAACTTAAGTCTGCAGTCTGGCAGTTTTCTGTAGCATTGTATATAATGAATATTATATGTGGGCCTTTGGTGATCTCATGGCTGCATTTAAGACCCCTATACCCCATAAGCTAGCAATCATTGATATAAAATATAGAATTCACTTTTGTATAAAAAATATATAATATTGATATTTTCACAGCTGTGTCTATGATGAAAACGATACTGCTCCTCTTCACCGCACATCTACGTCATCGGAGAAACCACCAGGCTGTCTAATGAGGCTTTGTTTACGATGTGCAGATGTAAGTTTAAACCCCCACACATATTTCATTCCTGTTTTACTATTTTGCAATGTTTAGGTTCAAATGATAACCTTTTAACTGCTATGTATTAACACAAATATTACATTAGCTATATGGATTTGGCATTTGGTTTATTAGCATGCATTAAAAATATTTTTATATTTACTATTCAGTTGTAATACACAGGCTGAAAAAAAATGAAACAAAAACATAATTAAAAAATCAGTGAGTGCAGAATAAACTAATTATAAACCAATGACAACATAAAAAAGAACTGATGCCACCAACACCTAAAACTGTGCAATGTTACACACATTGGTGGCAATGGAAAAAAATTCCCAAACTGTGCGTTATTACAACATTTCATAAACATTACCATCAGCAGCGGCCCGTCAATTAGGGGTGCACAGGTGCCGCCCTTTTATCTATGTGTCTGGCCCCCTGATCTACATAGCAGGGTGCTGGACTATATATTCCAATTGGGGGGGGAGTGTTTTTTTTTTGAAGCACGTGATTAGAGCCTGAGGCGCTAATAGGCTTCAGAAAAGGGTGGGCTTGGGGCACAGAGCACTGCACCCTGATCCCACCCAGTTGTATGACACTAGCGAATAAATATTCGCTATCGCCACAATGCTCCTCTTTCCTACCAATCAGGAAGCGGGTCTGAGATGCGTCACCTGATTGGCTGAAAAGACAGGCGATCCAATTGGACGCCAAGGAGAAGGAGGGAGGAGCCGCACGGAGGAAGCCGCCATGTTACATAGAGGACACAGGAGCCCACCCGGAGAATTCCGCAACACACCCGCTACCGATGGGGTATTGCCGGGGGGGCACTTAACCCACTTACATAACAGGTCATGTGAATAATAATGATCATATTGGTCCTCGCTTCGGCAGGACATACAGTTGTGCTCATAAGTTTACATACCCTGGCAGAATTTATGGTTTCTTGGCCATTTTTCGGAGAATATGAATGAGAACACAAACATTTCTTTCACTCACAACTTACAGGACTTAAAGTAGATCTAAAGCCTTACATTTTTTTCTAAATGCATTCTTTTTTTTTTTTAAGATTTTTTTTATTGATTTTTGAAAGACATACAAACACTAAAACAAACAGTAGCCCTTCAGGCGTCATATCAGATAAGCCAGTACAAGATATCAATGGTTCATGCATGGTCAAGATTTCCTAGACATGTTGTTCAGTGAGTAATACATAGGTACATCTCTAGTGGACTAGGCCGGAGCCCACCATTTATATAACATAGATTATTTATCTTTGTAACAAACCAAATAAGTCAGTAACAACTCATAATAGGGCAAGTAAGACTTAATCTTCATGGTAGAGGGGGGCTTATTGTAAGGGGATTGGCCAACCATCTGCCCTAGATCTTATAGAATCCTGCTCCTCTTTTCCTAAGATCATATGTGACTTTATACAGGGGTAACACATCATTAATCAGTTTCAACCACAGTGTTTTGTTTAACATTTGTGAGCTCTTCCATGTCAGCAAGAGAGACTTCTTTGCATAGAAGAAGAGGATACGAAGAAGTCTCTTTGCCGAGGTAGGTAACGACAAATCACCAAAAATTCCCAATAGGCAATTCTTAGGATTAATAATGTTGGGAAGGCCCAAGGCCATTGAAATGAATGAGCCGATTTCTCTCCAGAAGTTCTGCACCGCTGGGCACGTCCAGAAGCAGTGCAGAAAGTTGGCCCGTTGACCGCATCCCCTAAAACACGTATCCGTGTGTGATAGGCCCATTTTACTAAGTCTATGGGGGGTGAGATGAGATTGGTGAAAGACTTTGATTTGAATAACTCTGTCTTTGGAGGAAATGACCGATGATTTGAACGTGTCTGTGAATTCCGTCCATTCCTCTTCCGTAATTTGCATATCTAAGTCAGACCATCTTTTTTGGGCAACCCGAAATCTAGGATTTGTGTCTGTTATCAGGGCCATATAATAGAGTGAGATGAGTTTAGTAGTGGCTGGATCTCTCAATAATTTATCCAGTGGAAGCATGCAGAGCGGATTATCCAGAGTACCAAACTGCGCTCTGACTGCATGTCTCAGCTGGCAATAATAAAAAATATAAGAATTCGGGAGGTCGAACTCTTGCTAGAGTTGCTGAAAGGGTTTGAAGCCCTATGTATCAAAAAGATGACACAAGTATTTAATTCCCTTAGAGGACCACCTCACAGGGTCCGGTATAGATTCCAATTCCTTAAGGGTGCCGTTACACCACAGGGGCATATTTGGTGAGGCATCCCAAGTCTCCTGAGCAAATTTAGTTTTGATTATCCGAAAAAGAGAGAGGGACATGTGTATTATGGCCGTACCTGGTCTATCCGGGGCACGGTTTCTATAAATCACATTATGGAGTGTTTCCATAGAGGAGGCAATGGCCCCTTCCGTACTAGTACATGCATTGGTATCGTTGGGGTGTAGCCAGTCATGTATAAATACTAGTTGTGAGGCCAGATAATACAGATAAAAATTGGGGAAGGCCAGACCAGCCAGGTGGGAAGGAAGTCGGAGTGTCTCAAGAGCTAATCTAGGTGTCCCGTCCCGCCATAGGAAAGTAGTGCAGATGGAGTCGATGCGCTTAAAAATGGATTTTGGGACCCTGCATGGAGTATTGGCCAGGGCATAAAGCTTGGGGAGGTAGATCATTTTAATGATATTAGCCCTACCCATGAGATCCAGAGGGAGATCCATCCACTTTTGGGTGTGCTCCTGCAGCTGTTTCAACAAAGGGTATATGTTGTTCTCGATATACCTAGAAAGCGGTAACTGCACCATCACGCCCAGATACCTAAATGAGGCAGCAACCTGTAATTGGGATCCTGCATAGATCAGTGGTAAAGCCTCCTGGTCCAGGGGGAAGAGGGTAGACTTTCCCCAATTCACCCTGAAACCCGAGTAGTCCCCGAAAGTATTTATAAGAGATAATAGATGTTTAAAGGAGTCCTGTGGGTCAGCCAAATATACCAGAGTGTCATCGGCATATAGTGATATGCGTTCTTCAATAGTGCCAACTGAGAGACCTTTAATTTGGGAAGTGGTACGAATTTGTATGGCTAGGGGCTCCATGGCCAGGGCGAACAGGAGAGGGGACAGAGGACACCCCTGCCTAGTGCCCCTAGTGATCGAAAACGCCTCCGTCACCGTGGAGTTAACCCTGATATGAGCCATTGGGGAACAGTATAGGAGTCTGATCCAGGCTATCAGGCGTGGACCGAATCCATAGTGTTCTAAGACTTTAAATAGGTATGGCCATTCTACACTATCGAATGCCTTTTTAGTGTCAAGTGACACAATTACTCTAGTGGGCGCACAATCATGAGGGTATTGTAAGTTATGAAACTGCCTACGGATATTCATCCTAGTGGATCTCCCTGGTATAAAACCCCCCTGATCACAGCCCATCAGTTTTCCAATAACTAAATTAAGGCGATTGGCCAGTACTTTAGCAAGAATTTTGACATCCACGTTTATAAGAGATATAGGGAGATACGAATCACAAAGTAAAGGGTCTTTTCTAGGCTTCAATAATAATATAATTAGAGCCTTCCTCATGGATGGTGGGAGAATGCGCTCCTTCAAGGCTGCGTTATAAGTATTAAGAAGGAGACGACTAAGTAGCGAGGCAAACTTCTTATACCACTCGGCTGGGAAACCATCCAGGCCTGGGGATTTATGATTTGGGAGTTGGGAAATCGCCCTTGTAATTTCCTCCACTGTTATGGGGGCTTCCAGATCCTCCAAACCATGAGCCGTTAATTGAGGGAGTGAGATTTGTGTAAGATAATCAGTCAGACTCTCATCTGAATAGTGGGCCCCCGTGGTATAGAGATCTTTGTAAAAGGACAGGAACGCCCCCACAATATATTGTGGGATGTCACTAATCCCCCCCCCTGTGGAGTAAGAATTCGGGGAATAGAGACAGGGACATGGTCTGGCCTAACTAGGTAAGCCAAGAGTCTTCCAGCCTTATTACCATGTTCAAATATTTTTTGTGTCACTTGTAACATGCGTTTTTTAGTTAAGTCTAGCAACTTTAGTTCATACTCTCTGCATTTAGTGAGCCACAGGTCGTGTCTAGAGGAATCTGGTTGCGCTACATATTCTGCCTCGGCCACTACCATTGCCTCCTCCAACTCCTTGGTACACTGAATTGCGTTTTTACGCAGGATACCCGTCGTAGACATAAAGGCACCCCTTAGTACAGCCTTAGATGCCTCCCAAACATTGGAGAGATCAGTAGATCCTCGATTAAGCCTCCAATAGTCCACTATGTCCCTCCCGCATGATCTCTGTACAGTTTCGTCCTCCAGCCATTGGGGTCCCATGCGCCACATTACAGGCCCTTGTATGGGTAGGAGGAGGAGATCCACCACCAGAGGTGCGTGGTTAGACACCCCCCTGGGCAGATAAGATGCTGACGATATCAACGGGAGGGCATCTGCCGTGGCGAAAGCCAAGTCAATACGAGACATAGTGGAGAATGAATCAGAGTGACACGAATATTGGAGTTCAGTGGGATGTTTCCACCTCCACAGCTCAGTAAGATTATAGACTCCAGCCCAGTCCACAAAAGAGGGGCAAGATTTACCACTACCCCCCAAGCGGTCCAGAAGGGGATCTAGCACAGCGTTAAAGTCACCCACATACAGTATTGGTCCAGGGGTCCGTTCCACAAGGAGGAGTGATAATTTAGAAAGCAGATCTGGGTTAAATGGAGGAGGTACATAAATATTAACCAACGTTAACGTCTGTCTAGCAATTTGTATAGTGAGTATAATATACCTGCCGTCCGGATCTGTTTTTACGGATAGAATGTCAGCAGATAATGATTTGGCTAACAAGATAGAGACCCCCCTGGAATAAGTGGTATGAGTGGCATGATATGAGTGAGCCACCCATGCTCTTTTAAATGAAAGTAGTCTTTCCTTAACTAAATGTGTCTCTTGCAGACAAATAATGTGTGGTTTATAGCGTTTAAGGAATGAGAAGACTAAGGACCGCTTGTGAGGAGAGCTCGCCCCCCTTATATTCCACGAGATAACCCTCAACGGATTAGCCATTTACTACATATAGTACATATTCTATAGCAGATAGGATACATAGATATTCGGCAACATGAGGCTCAAGTCCATTCATATAATGTAAATATACCCATGAATCGTCTGAAAACTACAGATATCTTGCATGTATGGAGATAAGAAAAAAAAGAAAACATAATAATCTAACAAACATCCCAGTGGACCGGAACAGGTCCGAGGAGTAACCCCACCCTTCTCCACCCTTCCCACCCTGCTCAACCATCCCCAACCTAGCGAGCTTGGATCCCGAAACATTGAAAAGTTCACCAAAAAAAAAACAAACCCGGAAAAAAGATTTCTTTAAACAGTTCCCATGGCTCTGCCATAAGTGGGATGGGGTTAGTGGTGCAGGTGTCGGCTCCTTTAAAACATATCCAATGCGTCTGAAGGAGAGGTAAAGTAGTATGGGGAGGCGGGATGGACAACAATCCATGTACTGCTCCCAAAAAAAAAAAAACTGCCCCCTGTTCATAAAGAGGCCAACTAAGGCACGGTTGCTCTCGGGCTTGTCCCAAGCTAACACTATGTGTGCGCCGTTCCAGACAAGGGAGCATAAATATCAGCACATGTGAGATTCTTCTAATTTTAATAAAGGTTTATCCAGACACCCACAAAGCACAGGGCGCCACCGCGAGTGCCAAGAGAAGGAGAGATCAGAAAAATCCTGAAATACTCGTCCCATCAACACATCTCCATCAGGAGTTATAATTCCAATGGCAATGTTAAGTGTCAATCAAGGCCTCAACCGAGATAAACAAGTGCGAAGGGCACATGTATAGACACAGCAGAGGTCCAGTAACTTACGGAGCCAGTGTTCATCCCATCACCCGTTCCAAAGGAAAGGATAGCAGTCTTACCTCTGAGATTGACCCGTGCGGCCCCTTCCACGTTGTGGGCCGAAGCGGTCCTCAAGCCAGGCCATAGCTTCCGCAGGGGTATTGTAAAAGTGAGCTTTACCTTCATAAGTAACCTTCAGTTTGGCAGGGAAGAGCATAGCATATTGCAACCCCTCTTGTCGCAGGCGTTTCTGTACCGCGGAGAAGGATACCCTTTGACGCTGTACATCTGCTGAGAAATCAGGATATGTGGAAATGGTATTTCCGTTATATTTGAGTGGGCCCTTCTCTCTGGCCGTTCGCAGAATCCTCACTTTATCCTGGAAATTAAGGATTCGCGCAATCAGAGATCGTGGTGGGGTCCCAGGATTCGGTGCACGGGTAGGAGTGCGATGTGCTCTCTCTATGAGGAAAGCATGGGACAGATTTTCAGCTCCCAGCACGTCTCGTAGCCATGAGTGTAGAAATCGCTCAGGTCGAGAGCCCTCAGAGCGCTCAGGGAAGCCTACGAAGCGGAGGTTGTTCCTCCTAGAAGGATTCTCCAGGTCATCGAGTTTGGCACGGAGGGCCGCCACTTCCGCTGTATGTGTCCGCACTTCAGCTGAGAGTGGTTGAACTGTATCTTCCAGGGTACTTATACGGTGTTCCGCCGCTCCAGTTCTCTCCCTCAGCATCTGTACATCTTGTTTCAGTAGAGAATTGTCAATGCGGATAGTCTCGATTTGTAGCGACAGGGATGACTTACAGTCCTGAATCGCCAACATAATCTCGGCCAGGGTGGGTTCCGCAGCGGGTGGCCCAGAAGCATTACTATCAGCAGGACTGTAGGGGGTATCCAACCCTGAGCCCAGTATACCTTGTGTTTCAAAGATAGCCGGCCCAGATGCAGTCAGCGCCTGAGATGTCTGCGCCGGAGAAGTTGCACGTGGTGGGAGTTGCAATATAGGCTCGGGGCCCATTGTGATGTCTTCTCCTTCCTGCCGCCTGAATCTGGCTAATTGTTCTGCCGCTGAAGCAGTTGCAGGGGGACCATATTTAACCATCATTCCGTCGTCACAATAGTTTACACGCCTTCCACTGCCAGATACCAGATATAAAAAGTATGTATGTTAACAGCAAAGTGGGCAGAGGGTGGCCCGGTGTGCTTCTTATCACGTTATATGTGCACAGGCTGTCACTTTACACACCCCCGATGTTCAAATGAGCCCCTTAAGGATGAGATGACATAGGTGATGATGTCCTATAGCAGGAATGATAGGCCCAGGATACAAGATGGCGGCAGCTCACAGCGCTGTACAAGGCCTTTGCTCCCTTCCCGCCCCAGTACTCACAAATATTCAGCTGTGTAACCTCAGGAAGCCTCCTATTATGGTTTACTGTGCCGATGGAGCTGTGGATGGCCGTTCTCCGTATGGACAGCAGTGCTCCGCGTACTAGGCCGCAAGCCGGGGCCTCGATTTATGGAGCCAGCCGTCCGTCCGTTTCAATATACCCCGCGATGTTCACCCAGGGCTCGGCAGGATAGTCCTCAGGTGTTCCCAGCCTCCCTGGGTGCTCAGGGTGCACGGATGGCAAAGGATGAAGCAGGATAATTAGTAGGGTGAGCGGAGCTCTTCACCCAGACGTCCGCCGCCGTTCACATCCAGACACGCCCCCCCCTTCTAAATGCATTCTAGGTAAAAAAAAACCCTCTGTGCTAGAAGGATCCCCCTTATACTTGCCTGAGCCAGATCTCAATCCAGTGACGTGCATTAGATCAGTGGCTCTCGTGACGTGGAAGCTGGAGGCCGGGCCTGAACCGCACTGCCTGTGCTTATGGGTGCAGAAAGGGCGGCTCAGGTGCGAGCCCACACGAGTGACCTCATAGAAAGAGCCTTTCTATGGTGGTCATTTACTAAAGAGGAGGAGCAAGAAGCGGACGCCTGTGAAGTATAGGATCTGGGCTGCTCTGTGCAATGCCGGTGCACATAGCAGTTAAGTATAACATGTTTATTATTTATTTTATTTTTTAAAATTAAACTTTACTATTAACCCTTTCAGCTTCACACTATAGCCGAAAGACAGCTCCAGTGCGGATCTGAATTTCCGGGTGGACGTCCAGCCCTTGTGCGCGCTCCCGGCATGCAATCGATGTCCACTCGTGACCCGCGATCGCCTGTCAGGGCTGCAGAACAGGGAACTGCCAATGTAAACACGGCGGTTCTCCGTTCTGTGACAGGGGGCATGACAGACCTACTGATCCCTGTCACTTGGATCAGTTAGATCTATTATGTCCCGGCCAGCCCATCCCCCACACAGTTAGAACACATGCAGGGAACACAACCCCTTCACTGCCCCCTGCAGGTTAATCCCTTCACTGCCAATGACATTTATACAGTATACATTTAAATTTCTGATCGCTGTATAGATGTCATTGGTCCCAAAAAAGTCTCAAAAATGTCTGACATGTCCGCCCCAATATTGCAGTCCCGATAAAAATCACAGAACGCCACCATTACTAGTAAAAAAATAAAATAAAAACGCCATAAATCAATTCCCATAGTTTGTAGACGCGATAACTTTTGCGCAAACCAATCAATGAACGCAATTTTTGTTTTACCAAAAATATGTAGAAGAATATAAATTGGCCAAACCCAATGAATATTTATTTTTTTGGGATATTTATTATAGCAAAAAGTAAAAAATATTGTTCTTTTTTCAAAATTGTCGCTCTTTGTTTATAGCGCAAAAAATAAAAACCGCATAGGTGATCAAATACCACCAAAAGAAAGCTCTATTTGTGGGGAAAAAGGATAAAAATTTTGTTTGGGTACAACGTCGCAGGACCGCGCAATTGTCATTCAAAATGCGACAGCGCCGAAAGCCTAAAATTGGTCTGGGCAGGAGAGGGGTTTAAGTGCCCAGTAAGCAAGTGGTTAAAGGATCTGTACTAAAGGCTTGTCGCCAGATACCACAGCATACCTTTAGAGGTCTAGTGGAGTCCATGCCTTGACAGGTAAGGGCTATTTTGGTGACAAAAGGGGAACTTACTCAAGATTACGTAGGTGGCCATAAAATGATGGCAGATTGGTGTATATCCAAACACATCAGGATATAGACACTTTACAAGAGGACCTGAATAAAATAATGGGATGGGCAGCTACATGGCAAATGAGGTTTAATGTTTAAAAATGTAAAGTAATGCATTTAAAAATATAAACTCAAACTACTCACTAGAGAGAGAAACCTCTGGGGAAATCAAGGATGGAGAAAAATATGGGGGTCCTAGTAGAAAACACACTGAGCAATAGCATACAATGTCAAGCTGACTGTTCTCATGCATAAAAAAGGCAATTTTCTCCAGAGGTAAAACAATAATCCTGCCACTTTATAAAACTCTAGTCCGTCCAGTTCTGGTCACCAATCCTCAGGAAGGATGTGCTGGAAAGAGTCCAGAGAAGGGCAACTAAATTATTAAGGGGACTGGAGGACCTCAATCACTAGAAACAATTACAAGCACTAAACTTATTCTCCCTGGAGAAGAGACACTTGAGAGGGGACATGATAGTGATATACAAATACCTCAATGGTGATCCTAGCATAGGAAGAAAACTATTCAGTCTCAGGGAGTGTAAGAAGACATGGGGCCACTCAATGAAATTGGCGGAGAAGCAGTTTATAACCTTAAAGTGGATGTAAACCCACCACTCACCCAGTATAAGCTAATGGCACAGTATTAATGTATATATGCATGCAAGCCTCCTGCATGTATCCCTACCTTGCAAATGTCACCTACTTCAGCAGTAGCAGCCTTGCAAAACTCTAGAATCAGTGGGTGTCTCTCTTTGCTGGAGCTCAGTGGGTGGAGTTGTGATGTCACAAGACTTCCCACCCACCTCTATACTGAGAGCTGGAGAAGAAAGGAAGGGGGAATGTGAAGCTATGTATGCGTGCAGGAGATAAGGAAATTACCTGTCACACAGCACGGGAAGACTCGTCTCCTATTTCCCAGTTAGATGATCTTTCGCTTACTGAAAAAAGAGAACAGGATTGCTCAGAGCTGGATTACCTCTTTGTGGCAAGACTGGGCACAGGTGACATGACATGCTATACTTTACTAGGCAGAATTATTAATCTAAATATTTTTTTTCGGGTTTACATCCACTTTAAGCAGTGCAGGGGGTTTTCACTTTCAGGGTGGTAAAAATGTGGAACTCTCTTCCACAACTGGTGGTGTCAGCGGGAAGTATTGATAGTTTTAAAAGACTCTTGGATGTGTATCTTAGTGAACACAATATACAGGGATACGGGAAATGACTATCGACATAAACACGTACACCAACGCAGGTTGAACTGGATGGACTACTGTCTTTATTCAACTTTACCAATTATAATAATATGAAATACCGCAATTTTTTATTTTTTATAAGAACTAAGGTTTATATATGGCCCCTGCCTTGTGTTTTGTTCACAGGTTTATTCTATACGTGCTGCTGTTTTAGCGAATTGATTTTTATATGTATTTAACACGCCTCAAAATATGTTCAATTATTGTGCATGTGAAAGATTAATCTGACTGATGTGATGAATTAACCTCCCTGGCGGTATTCCCGAGTGAGGCTCGGGGTGGATTTTCAGTACCAAGAACGGTAACCCCGAGCCACACTCGGGATTGCATCGCTGGATCCAGGCAATGTTACTTACCTTGTCCCCTGGATCCAGCGATGTGCCCCGCCGTGTCTGCTGGCTGTGTCCGCCGCCAGATGACTCCTGTGTGCCGGGCTCCGTTCCCTGCGAGCGCCGCGTCGCACGGGGACGGAGACCGGCGGGAAATTCAAAAAGTGAAACACAAAGTACACATACAGTACACTGTAATCTTATAGATTACATTACTTTATGAAGTCATTTCACATCCCCTTTGTCCCTAGTGGTTTGCCCAGAGCCCTGCATGCACTTTTATATTATTTATGTCATTCTTTCTGCCTGGAAACATGAGAATGTCCATAGCAACCAAAAAGTGTCCCTTTGCGTCAAAAGTGGTTTTTGATCAGCTAGAAAACAGCGATAGTAAATAAGAATCACTGGCAGAATTGAGTGATACTGATTTTTGGGGAAATTTATCATCAGACACTGAAAGTGACGACAGCGACAATTCTGCAAATTAGCAAATTTCTGCGTTTTTGGTTTGATTACATTATTGAATACATTTTATTACTATTTTATTATTATTTTTGATAATTATTTTTAGTTATTTATTATATTATAATTTATGATTTCATTTTTCTAATTTTTTCATACCCGGGATGTCTATTAGACTCTTGTTTGGACAGATTTAAGTGAGTTATTGCTAAGAATTACAGGCCTACAATATAAAACGCCAAATTTTCATGCAAAATAATTGTACCGCTTTCAGCACCAAAAATCTGAAATAATCATACCGCCAGGGAGGTTAAATAGAATTAAAAAAAAAAACAGCAAACAATGCATAGTAATGGAAATATCCCATTTATTATACTTTAGAGAACTAAGGTTTATATACAGTATGCCCTAAGTGTTTTGTTTTCAGGTTTATTCCATACGCTAACATAGATGTTCTTTATTTAAGATTTCAGATGATTACTGAGATGTTGAGGAGCTCTGTGTGACTGAAAATATACGGACTATGAAGGTTTTGTACAAACCAATGTGGAGTAATACTTGAACTATACAGATTTACAAGGACCGACGTAATAAATATTTTTCTTCTGTCAATGTCAAATATAATATGGAGAAACCGCACTTTGCTTTTGGACTTAAAATACAGGAGAAGATGAAATAAATTAAATCATATTTTTATACACTTTAATGTTTCATATTTAGGTTGTTTTTGTCTCTTGTACAGCCATAAATAATTGTAATATACCAGCTGTGTGACTGCAATCACCCCTCTTAAGTTTTTTTTTTTGTTACTGTGAGATTTTTTACCTGGAAAATATTACAAAACAATACATTTTTGACAATTCAATTTGTATACTTTTATCAGAATTGGACAGAACAACCACAAACAAATAATAAAAACTAAAAAGGATAACCAAACCCAAGAACAAGATGTAATATATTGCAGTTTACCAGTATTCGATGTGGTGACTACATGCTTTATTTTTTTGGCTAAGAATATTTTCAAAAAGTTTAGAAAATACCTGTTGATTTTGGCACAATGTTCTTGTCATTTTCCAGGAGCTGAAAAGAAAACATATCTTGTCTTTGTTGTGTAAATTCTGATTCCCATCACCATGTAATAAACGTGAACAAAGGCAGGCGTATTTGAAGTCCAGCCTGGGTGACAAGCAGTGGATTTGCCAGGGTGTGGCTATCGAGGCTGCAACCCCGGATGTCCTGTCCATAGCCCCGAGTGTCCGCCGGGGGCCCTAATAGCGGGTGGGCTTCACAGAGCCGCGGGCGGCCTGCATAAGGGAGCTGCGAACGGGCTGCTGATGAGAAGCGAGCGGGGCGGGCGAGCAGAGATGATATCATCTCTGTCTGCCCACCCCGCATCACTGCTCTTCCGCCCTCACAGCCTGGCTTCTGCAATGGCGGAGGTGTGGAGGGGAGCAGGGAGATGACATCATCTCTTGAATGAAAGAAGTGGATATGTTCCGCGCAAACGGATAGATATAAATGAATATAAGCCATTATTCTGAGAGCTGCTGCCTCCACCAAACTGCACAGAAGTGTAGTTGTATTAATATGGTGTGATTAAGGTGGGAATGGCGCTGCTCTGCTTCTGTGTGGGAGGGTTAACTTGTTCCTATAATGGTTGTTCCATATGTAGGGGGTAAACCAAAGAATGTGATAGGGAAATGTGAAACCCCGGGGAGTGTGAAAAAATTATCAGTAAAAATAAAAATAAGAATAAGAGTAAAAGTATTGTGGTATAAAAGTGATGGAAAAATAAATATATATCTGCCCCACAGTTGGGGGTAAAAATCTGATGGATATGAATGGAAAAGTGACAACCAATGAATATGTCAATCAATGATTACTGTGAAAAAACTGAAATCAATTATGGGTGAAAGAACAGCAAACTGATATTGTATCAACCCCTTCTGAAGTGCAAATGAACAATAAATTCTATAAATGCAAATAACAATAAATAATAAATATTAATGATAAAATTCCAAAGTTAAATAAATATTGAATAATTCATTTAAAACAGGTGGTAAAGTGTAAAGTGCTCCATCAAAAAGTGATCAAAAAAATTGTAACAGTGCAAACAATCCTTATAAAATATCCAACATAGAGAACAGAGAGGGTGGAACACTCTTTAAAACAAAAGTGCAAAAGTGCAAGTCCACACTAAGTCCTTTGTGATACTCAGATGGGTATGGTAATACTACTACAAAACGCAGTGCCTCCGGTGCTTCACTCCATGCGTTTCCTATTATGCATCCACTTACCGGACAACACTCCCCACTGAAGGGGTATGCACTCTGTAGAAACAGCCACCTCTGGTATCCCCACCTCAATTCAGTTCCAGGTGTGTAAAGGTATATAAAAAGGAAAAGACAGACCAAATCTTTGCGCAGTATGTATGTACAGGTTTAATCAATCAGCCATAAATAACTCACGTATAAGCAACAGATGTCCAGCATTGAAAAGTACTGTAGCTATGCACAAGACAGGAACAGGAAGAAGGACGCCGCGTTCCCTGCGTTCCACGGCCCGTACCGGAAGTGACGTAGAAGCCCCGCCCTACGCGTTTCATCATGGGATGTCAACTCCTATGACGAAACGCGTAGGGCGGGGCTTCTACGTCACACGTCACTTCCGGTACGGGTCGTGGAACGCAGAGAACACGGCGTCCTTCTTCCTGTTCCTGTCTTGTGCATAGCTACAGTACTATTCGACGCTGGACATCTGTTGCTTATACGTGAGTTATTTATGGCTGATTGATTAAACCTGTACATACATACTGCGCAAAGATTTGGTCTGTCTTTTCCTTTTTATATACCTTTACACACCTGGAACTGAATTGAGGTGGGGATACCAGAGGTGGCTGTTTCTACAGAGGGCATACCCCTTCAGTGGGGAGTGTTGTCCGGTAAGTGGATGCATAATAGGAAACGCATGGAGTGAAGCACCGGAGGCACTGCGTTTTGTAGTAGTATTACCATACCCATCTGAGTATCACAAAGGACTTAGTGTGGACTTGCACCTTTGCACTTTTGTTTTAAAGAGTGTTCCACCCTCTCTGTTCTCTATGTTGGATATTTTATAAGGATTGTTTGCACTGTCCCAATTTTTTTGATCACTTTTTGATGGAGCACTTTACCACCTGTTTTATATGAATTATTCAATATTTATTTAACTTTGGAATTTTATCATTAATATTTATTATTTATTGTTGTTTGCATTTATAGAATTTATTGTTTATTTGCACTTCAGAAGGGGTTGATACAATATCTTTCACCCATAATTGATTTCAGTTTTTTCACAGTAATCATTGATTGATATATTCATTGGTTATCACGTTTCCATTTATATCCATCAGATTTTTACCCCCAACTGTGGGGCAGATATATATTTATTTTTCCATCACTTTTATACCACAATACTTTTACTCTTATTCTTATTTTTATTTTTACTGATCATTTTTTCACACTCCCTGGGGTTTTACAGTTTCCTATCACATTCTTTGGTTTACCCCCTACTTATGGAACAACCGTTATAGGAACAAGTTAACCCTCCCACACAGAAGCAGAGCAGCGCCATTCCCACCTTAATCACACCATATGACATCTCTTACTGCCTCCTACATCACCTCTCTGTGATGTAAGGAGGGACTCTGCTGGGGGCACCTAATGGAAGGAGGGACTCCGCTTGGGACACCTGATGGAAGGAGGGACACTCCGCTGGGGGCACCTGTGATATAAGGAGACAATCTGCTGGGGGCACCTAATGGAAGGAGGGACTCCGTTTGGGACACCTGATGGAAGGAGGGACACTCCGCTGGGGGCACCTGTGATGTAAGGAGACACTCCGCTGGGGGCACCTGTGATGTTAGGAGGGACACTCCGCCGGGGGGGCACCTGTGATGTTAGGAGGGACACTCCGCCGTGGGGGGGGCACCTGAGATGTTAGGAGGGGCACCTGTAATATAAGAAGGGACTCCGCTGAGGGCACCTGTGATGTATAGAGGCACTCCACTGGGAGCACCTAATGGAAGGAGGGACTCCGCTGGGGACACCTGTGATTTAAGGAGGGACTCCGCTGGGGGCACTTAATGGAAGGAGGGACTCCGCTGGGGACACCTGTGATGTAAGGAGGGATTCCGCTGGAGGGCACCTAATGGAAGGAGGGACTCCACTGGGGACACCTGATGGCATGAGACAATGGCAAGTGACACACTGGGGCTCCCACTGATTCTGCATTATGTTGAGTTGAACTATTTCATTTTATATTACAATGTAATAATAGAAATAATGCGCTTCAATCATCCTGACACCATACCAACCATGGTGCCGGGATGAATGAAGCGCTAACACCAGGTGCTTAGATTATCTTTATCTGCTGATTGTTAAACTTTCTGGAATACACATATTGCTATTGTGGTGTAGGATCTGGGACTGCTGTCCCTCCATCCCTCGTTCTTTCTTTCCTTCCCTCCCTATCTCTTTCTTTCTTCCTTCCTCCATTCCTCGTTCATCTCAGATGCGAGCCACACCTCCTTAAGCCATGCCCCCTTTAAGCCACAGTCACTATTCAGTTTAGACCATGCCCATGCTTTTCGCAACGCATTTCTTTGGGTTGGAGCCCCTGGTCTTTTTCCCACCTAGCAACGCCCCTGGTGACAACCATGGCTGCCCCATAGATACAGTCGAGGAGTGAGCTACGCAGGGATGGGAAGTGTGTTATTTTTAGGATTACACTACTGCTATGTGAAGATGTCAATAGGTCCTTACACCTAATAAAAGAAAAAAAAAATAATTCTCCATCCACACACCTCCCTGTGACATTGTATTTAGACAGTGGGACCCAATGCTGCCATAGTACCCCGATCAGGAGCTGAAGCTTAGTTAATGTGGCACACACCATAAATGCTGGTTTCTTGCGCCATTATAATAACAGTCAATTCCCCGGATTGCATTTTTGGCTTAGGTTAGTCTTTGTTAATCCCCTAAAATATATACTTTTTTGTTCTTACTTTAATAAATACAGACTCTGATATGTTACATTGATCAGTGCTGAAAAAAGGTTCTGATAGTTGCTCTGATAGTCAGATATACTGATCAGCAGCCGGGGAACAATTCCAGGATGTATGAGGTCATATGAGATATATTCCAGATCCGTATATGGTTAAAAGAAGACTTACTTTGTTTTTATCATTCGGGCTAAGCTACACAGATCATTTTAACCCCTTCCTGTCCCTTTCCTGGAGGCAGGGCGGTTTTCTCAATCACAGAATCATTATGATTGGCTGTCATAGTTGTCACATAATTGGAAGCAAGGCCGGCCCTACCATGGGTCCCAGTGGGTCCATTGGACCCAGGCAGCACTTTGAGAGGGGCAGCAAATTGACCCACAGCCGCTTCTCCTTTTCTTCTATTTACCCAGCAAATTGACCAAGATTTTTTTCTGGCAGTTTTGTGTGCCGTGATGACAACTGCCCCCAGAGCCGCTGCGCCTGCCCCTATACTGCCTTAGCCTGTCTATATACTACCCTTGCCTGTCCATATACTAGCCTAGCCTGTCTATATACTGCCCTAGCCCACCCCATGAAATTGAACATAATGGTGTGTCATATAATTTTGCATATAGACAAGGTCCTGTTGCATGTAAATCTGATTTCCTAATAAATTTAATTTTAGTTTTAATTATTATGATATAAAACAATGGATGTAGGGGCCTTTTGATGGGCGTGATTTTTTTTTTGGGGGGGGGGGCAGCATTTCATTCTTGGACCCAGGCAGCATAATGTCTTGGGCCAGCCCCGATTGGAAGCCCATCCTGGTCTCTCACGATCATAAACAGAGACTGGGAGCTGTTTGCCACATCTTGGTCACTGTGCGGGGAGCGTGCTTTTGGCATAGTAACCATGGATGCAAGTGTGGCCTGTGGGCGTCAAGGTCCATGCATCCTGCCGCTGCACATAATGCATTACGTGATTGCCAACAGGTTAATCTATTGCTGTAAAAACCTCCATTCACAGTTGTGTGACTTGTCATGTGACTTTGGCCACATAAATTTGCATGACAAGTCGCAGCCCATTGTTTTTTCTCCAATGGCACCCGTTCAGATTGGTGCGACCTAAAGTTTCAGCAACTTTGGTAAGTTATCTGCACTATTTTGACTTGGTGCCAGAGAGTGTAAAGATGGATTAACCACTTCAGCCCCGGAAGGATTTCCCTCTTTAGGATCAGAGCACTGACATTTGCGCGGTTGTGCGATGTTGTACCCAAAAGAAATTTGCATCCTTTTTTCCCCACAAATAGAGCTTTCTTTTGGTGGATCACATCTGCGTCATTTCTGATCGCCGCTATAAACAAAAAAAGAGCGACAATTTTGCAAAAAAAAAAGTTTTCTTACTTTTTGCTAAAATACAAACCCAAAAAAAATATATAAAAAAAATGTTTTTTCAACGGTTTTGGCCGATTCATATTCTTCCTCATATTTTTGGTAAAAAAAAAAAACACAATTTGTGTTTATTGATTGGTTTGCACAAAAGTTGTCGTGTTTACGAATGATGAGAATTCATATATGGGGTTTTTATATTTTTTTTATATTTTACTAGTAATGGCAGCAATCTGTGATTTTTAGCGGTACTGCGATATTGCGGCGGACACGTCGGACCATTTTGACACTTTTTTGGGGACCATTGGCATTTATACAGCGATTGGTGCTATGAAAATGCATTGATTACTGTGTAAAGGCCATTGGTAGTGAAGAAGTTAACCTGGAGGGGGCGCTCTAAGGGTTAACTGTGTTCCCTCATTGTGTTCTAACTGTATGGGGGCTGGGCTGGCAGGGGGAGGGGAGTGATCACGACTTCCATATACAGGAAGCCTGTGATCACAGCACTTCCCCCCTCTGTCAGAACGGAGATCCGCGTTTACATACACGGACCTCTGTTCTCTTACTGCGGGGGGGGGGGAGGGCCATCGCGGGTA
>BLSH010229984.1:0-17595 GCA_018402905.1 Glandirana rugosa
AGCTGGGCATAAAGTGAGGGTAAGATAAGTTCTAGCAGGTAT
Source organism: Glandirana rugosa (assembly GCA_018402905.1). Taxonomy (NCBI): domain Eukaryota; kingdom Metazoa; phylum Chordata; class Amphibia; order Anura; family Ranidae; genus Glandirana; species Glandirana rugosa. The sequence goes on from BLSH010229984.1 coordinate 43, forward strand.
ACATCAAATCACAACAAAAACTTTGGAGGATGAGAACAAACCAATAACAGTTCAAATGTTGGTCCTGGCGGTTAACCAGACAAGACAGCTCTAAAAGGGGCTGTGCTGTAGGTGGCCGTGTGAGCATTATTAGTGTCACTGACCTGCAATAATTAGTGTGGGGAAGTGCATAGCCATAGATCAAGTTGAGTAGATCAGCGGGGCCCCTCCGCTTGGTGGGTTTCAGAGGGTTTTAGGCGTTTTGGAGAGTCTTTCCTCGGGCTCCTCTGGTTCAGAGATCTGGGTATAGCCGATGCTCTTTGGGGTTTCCTGAGGTGCTGTTCCGGATCAGAGGAGAGGGACCGCAAGAATTTTTCTGCTTCTTGTGGTTCGTGGAAAGTTAATTGTTCTCCGTTGCTGGATCTGATTCGCAGGACTGCTGGAAATGCTAGGGAGAATTTCATCTGGCGTTGGTGTAAGGCGGTGCATACATGTTGGAATGCTTTGCGCCTTTTGGATACATCTAAGGAATAGTCTGCGAAAATTAGGATTTTTACTCCGTCTATCAGGAGGGGGTTTGTTTGTCTATATTTCATCAAGATATCAGCTTTGTCAGCGTAGTTTAGATATTTGGCTATGATTGTCCAATTGGTCTTGCGGTCAGGTTGTGAGGCCCCTATGCGGTGGGCACGCTCCACTGTACAGGGCCTGGGTAGGCCCAGAGCCTCCGGGATGCGCTTGGCGCAGAAGTCCATGAGGGCTGAGGGTTGTAGGGACTCTGGCACTCCCACAAAGCGAAGGTTGCTCCTTCGCGACCGGTTCTCTAGGTCGTCGAGCTTGTCTAATATGAACTGGTTAGTTTTAGTTTGTGCCTGCTCTGTCATATGGCATTGATATAGTTCGTCCTCTAGGGTGGCAATTCTGTGTTCTGCCTCAGAGATGCGAGTTTTGTGTTCCCCCAGTTCCTTTCTGAGTTGTGTCATGCCCTCACTTATTGCCTTCTCCACTGTGTCTTTTATGGTGGGCGCTAGTATTGCTGCCACAGCTTGTGCTATTCTTTCATAGCTGTTTGTGTCACCTAAGGTGGCGGGCTGTGTAGGTGGATTGCTCACCTCCATGTCTGCAGATGCTGTCATTGGCGCGCTCTCCTTGTAGGCTGCATCCCCGGCCTCGATTTACGGCTGGGCCGGAGCGCATCGCGGGCCGCCTTTCTCAAGGTAGCGGTCCATTTCTGGATAGATGGGGGATGTTTGGGGGGCTGCCTGGATGGGTGGGTGCCCCTTATAGGTCCCTGGGTCGGCTTTATATGCAGTAATTTGGCCGCGGAGCGGGAGCTGTAGCGGGGAGCTGCTACCTCATACAGCGCCGGAAGCGGAAGTGAGGTTTTTAATAACCTCCACCACTTCTTCCTCCGTAACTGCTTTGTCCATGAGATTTTTATGTTTGACTGAGAGTGTAGGAAGGGGGACTCCCTCCAGAAATTTGTGTATGTTATCAGCGTTTTCACCAGTCCCTGGGCCATACAGATCCCTATAGTATCTTTGAAACGCCCCCTAAGACTATATTGGGGTTAGAAGAGGGGGAGTTACCATCAATCCTAATTTTGGGAATAGTGAGGTGTCTAGCCCTGTGGGAGAGCTTCCCAGCTAGGAGCGAGCTCATTTTGTTGTCATGAATATAATATTTATTTTTGGACCATCGTATGGCCTTCTCTGCCCTAGTTGTGAGTGCGATATTCAGCTCTAACTTGGCTTTTTCCAGTTTGTCTAGCAGGAGAATGCAAGGGTTAGACTTATGTTCTGCTTTAAGCGCTTTAAAGGAATTCTCTACTTTTAAAAGAGCCAGATCTCTTTCCCGTTTTATTCGGGATGCTATTTGTATCAATTTCCCTCTAGAGAAGGATTTATGTGCGGTCCAGACAGTCTCCGCAGAGGAAGTGTCCGTTACGTTAAAGGTGAAGAATTCCTGAAGGCTTTTGTCAATTTCAGTATTAATAATAGGGTCCGATAGTAGGGACTCATTAAGTCTCCAGTGCGATCTGGGGAAGAATTTAGATCTGAGTAGAATTTGCATCACCACTAGTGAGTGGTCAGAGAGGACTGTGTCAAAGATGTGGGCGTCTATAGTGGAAGGGAGAGTGTAGCACGGAATGAGTAAATGATCGATCCTCGAGTATGAGTTATGAGGGCTAGAAAAATGTGTAAAGTCCCTCCTAGTGGGATGTTTGTCCCTCCAGACATCCACTAAGTTGTAAGTGTGAAGGAGCTTGGCTATTCTGAGGCTTTCTCTGGAGGGATGTAATAGTCGGCTACCAAGGGGTCTAGATTTATCCAAGGACTGGTCAAAAGCTACATTTGAGTCGTCCCCAAAAATGATATTGCCCTCGAGCAAGGGGAAGAGGGCTTCTAACATTTTCTGAAAAAAATTATATTGACCTTTATTTGGGGCATAATAAGAGATGAGGGAAATCACTTGTTCATCTAGAGTGCCTTTTACTAAAATGAACCTGCCCTCTGGATCCTTCACTTCGGATGTGCATTTAAAATTACAATTTTTCGAGAAGAGGATCGCTACTCCCTTCATTTTTGTATCACCACTGGCCAAAAAGAATTGAGTTAAGTGGGGGTGAATACATTTAGGATTATAACTAGAAGGGAAGTGAGTTTCCTGAAGCAACATTATTTCCAATTTCAAAGATTTGTAGTGATCTCCAATTTTTTTACGTTTAATGGGGGAGTTTAGACCCTGAACGTTGTGGGTAGCAACCCTTAAAGGGCCTCGGGATGGGTCAGCCACCATTGCTAGTGTGTCTAAGGGATGCGAGGAAGAGAGAACTCACCCGAAACTGAGAGCTCATAGGAATCCCGGAGCCTTGATAAATCTTGCAGTCTATGAGTGTAGCAACATCCGCCCTAGAAGTGGAGAGGAAGAGAGAAAAGAGGGAAAAGAAGAAAATGGAGAAGAGCAAAGAAAGTAAACATAAACTAGCAGACCGAGTTTGAAAGCTAAGGAGCCCTGAAAAGGACCAATTTCTCCAACTAAGGGAAGAATGACCAAGGGGGGAGAAAACATAGAGCCCCTTGGGTACCCTTTGTAACAAATCGTCAAGTCTGGCTATGAAAACCAGACTGCCCGTCTCCATTCTGTCTGACAGGTAGAGAGGGGCGGAGGCGCAAGGGGGCCATCGCCCACCCTGGGACCTGCAATCAAACAGTAGGAATGTAAACTGAAACCGATCAGTAAACTTGGAAATGACAACTTTCAGAAATGACTTCCTCTCCCTCCTATGAAGTGAGGAGAGAAGGGAGCCACACACACAAAAAAAGAGTCCAAAAACGGAATCAATTTCGTAAACTTCTCCCGGTGAGGGAAGGATTTTGGTAGTTCTTTCAAGGTAACCTTAAGGGGGCCTCCCCGCCCTGATCGAGAAAGGGAAACTGCTTCTCCTGAGATGGGAGTCTACCTCAGGGCTCCATCCTTGAGGCTAGCCAAAAATTGAAAAGGGGGAGAAGAGGGCACAGTCTGGTGAACCCCTTTACTTCCTTAAGTTTTATATCGCTGAGAGGGGGCCAAGCACAGAACCAAAAGTTTTTAGGAGGAGGTGACAGGATAAACTCTTTACAGATTGGACCGTGATCAAAAAAGAGTTCAAGACATGAAAAACTGTCCTTAACCTGAAGACCCCTGCTCCTCTTGAAAGACTCAATGAAGCCATGAGGATTGAAAAGTCCAGCGAGAAGATGGGGGACTGAATAGAAAACCTTCTGCAAGGTTAAGAGGGAGTGGAAAGAGCTCTGAAAAGAGCATGTTTCGGGGCCAGATCATGGAGGACCATTTTCTCTAGCCCGTTTTGGCTTGGCTTTTTTCCATAGAGGTGTTCTGGGGCTAGTTGGGGACTGTCTCTTAGAATAGCTGGAGGTGTTGGAGGTATCCATACTGGATTCTTGGGAGATCAGGTTAAGATGAAGGAAAAGTTTCTCCCCCTCATGTAGGGAGGAGAAAGCATATTCCCTTCCCCTAAGGGAAAATTTGACGGCAAACGGAAAGGACCATTTGTATTTGATCTCCTTTTCCGCCAAAACTGACAGGAGAGGTTTAAGAGCCCTTCGCTTTTGGATGGTCGATGGAGTGAGGTCAGCAAATATCTGGACCTGGTGACCTTTGCAAAGGATCTTGTCAGTGCTTCGAGATTGTTTCATGATCCCTTCCTTTATAGCGTAAAAGTGCGGTTTGACAATTACATCCCTCGGGGAGCTGTCTTTACGAGGGGGTCCCAAAGCTCTGTGGGCCCTATCCAGTTCCAAACAATGTTTTGTTGTGTTCGGGAGTAAGGTGGAGATCAGGTTGTGAATTGCCTCTGGAATATCTTTAATCTCTTCCGGCAGACCTCTCACTTAAATTATATAGTCTGGATCTGTTTTCCAAGTCATCAATTCTTGAAAGGGCCGTGTCCAATTGATCTTGTAGAGAGCTAATCAGGTCCGAGTTCTGATTCGAGGTTGCGGCGGTGGAATCAAGCTTATTCTCAATCGCTTCAATCCTATTTCCTAACATTTGAAAATCCGATTTAATCTCCCCTGTTATGGTGGCAATCGTATTTTCTAATCCCCTTTCTAGGAGAGCTTAAAATTTAAGGTAGAGATCTTCCACTTGCAATGACAGGTCCTGGTTAGGTGGATGCAAGGAAGCTGGAAGCGGGCTGTTAGGGTCTAACTGTGGGGACATTAGTTCCCCCTGAAACCTCCCCAATAATGATTCGGTGGAAGAGGGAGAGGGAACGAAGGGAAGGGGCTGCCCACCCTTTGTCGCCGGCGTGTAGTTCAGTATAGCTGGAGTTAGCACAGTTCTGGAGTCTGAACGACCCGAAGATCCTGGGGTCTCAGGGAGGGGTCCTTCTGTGAAGGGACTATCTCGACCTCCCGAAGCCATCCCTGGAGCCTTAGACGCACCTAAATTCCCTTGCGGGGTTGCCGAGGCAAAAAGCTGGCTAAGATCCTTTTTGGCCACTGGCCCAGACATGAAGGGGTGAATTTCTTTGGCTTAGAATTTGTGAGTCTTTTCTGGGGCGCAGGGTTGAAGATAGAATGTTTTCCACAAGGAGTATTGCTGGGGGTGCTACTGGGCCTTTAATTGAGGCCTGGCTGGGGGGATATAGAAGACTCAGATAAACGTTGTTGAATCTTTGAAAAAGGGTGCCAGACTTAGGGGAGCCTTAGGGGAGCTATAAGGTAACTCTGTAACCCTAAAGGCCGATTGGGGAGAATTTAAGTTCAGTAGAAAGTTATTGCCACACTATAGGCCTATACGGCGGCCATCTTGGAACACCCCAGTGGGTGTTGATCCTCTATATGGTAGGCTCATAAAAGAAGACCTTACCGCCGTCCCTTGAGACCCTATGGACCGGGAGGAATGCTGATTCTTGCTGGAAGGCTTTATCGCTGGTTAATGAAGCATGGATGGACCGAAGCTATCAGAAGGCCGTGGCTGCGGCCATCTTGGTACACCCGCCAGGAACACCCAGGCCTCGGATTCTCTCCGCCACTGCCGCCTCCACTAATGATGAAAAACTCAGAGGTAGCGGGGGGCCCAGGGGAGCTGTAGACTTTGGGATCCGGGATCCTGGCTACTAATCGGGCAGGCTGTGTGGACCCAGGTCGGACGATGGTGCGGAGCTCCGTTCTATGCGACCATCACGGAGCTCCCACACATGTGCACCCATAATACAATTCTATTACACTCTATACATAGAACACTACACCCCCCAACATGGCCCACCACTGGACATGATCATACTACAATTCTATTACACTCTATACATAGAACACTACACCTCTCAACATGACCCACCACTGGACATGACTAGAGTTGAGTGAACCCGAACTGTAAAGTTCAGGTTCGTACCGAACTTTCGGGCATCCGTGTCCCGAACCCGAACGTTTGAATAAAAGTCAGAGTTCGGGTATTTTTTCCCAACTGTTGAATAGCTGCAGGGCAGCCAATCAACAAGCGTGTCACTGGTTTGCCCTTAGAAGCCTTCACAGCCATGCCTACCAATGGCATGGCTGTGATTGGCCAGTGCATCATGTGACCCAGCCTCTGTATAAGCTGGAGTCACGTAGTACTGCATGTCACATGCTCTCAGGCTAGTGTAGGGAGAGGATGCTGCCGGCGCTGTGAGGGACAGATTGCAGCTATAATAACATCTCATCCTGCATTACAGAACGATCTGATACTGGACTAGGTAGAGTTTACTACTACTGCTTTGAGGGACAGATTGCAGATCCAACATCTCATCCTGCATTACAGAACGATCTGATACCGGACTAGGTAGAGTCTACTGCTGTGAGGGATAGATTACCCATTTTTCTTCCTTTTGCAGCCCTCTAGCACTTTCCAGGACTTTTTTTACAGCCATTTTTGTGCCGAAAAGTTTGGGTCCCCATTGACTTCACTGGGGTTCAGGGTCCGGGGTCAAGTTCGGGTAAAGTTTGGTACCGAACACAAACGTTTCTGCGAAGTTCGGCCGAACCCGAACATCCAGGTGTCTGCTCAACTCTAGACATCACACTCTATACATAGAAAACTACACCCCCAACATGACCCACCCCTGGACATGATCATAATACAATTCTATTATATTCTATGCATAGAACACTACACCCCCCAACATGACCCTCCACTGAACATGACCATAATACAATTCTATTACACTCTATACATAGAACACTACACCCCCCAACATGACCCTCCACTGGACATGACCATAATACAATTCTATTACACTCTATACATAGATCACTACACCCCCAACATGACCCACCCCTGGACATGATCATAATACAATTCTATTACACTCTATATATAGAACACTACATCCCTCAACATGACCCACCACTGGACATGATCATAATACAATTCTCTTACACTCTATACATAGATCACTACACCCCCAACATGACCCACCCCTGGACATGATCATAATACAATTCTATTACACTCTATATATAGAACACTACATCCCTCAACATGACCCACCACTGGACATGATCATAATACAATTCTCTTACACTCTATACATAGATCACTACACCCCCAACATGACCCACCCCTGGACATGATCATAATACAATTCTATTACACTCTATATATAGAACACTACATCCCTCAACATGACCCACCACTGGACATGACCATAATACAATTCTCTTACACTCTATACATAGATCACTACACCCCCAACATGACCCACCACTGGACATGATCATAATACAATTCTATTACACTCTATACATGGAACACTACACCCCCAACATGACCCTCCACTGGACATGATGATAATACAATTCTATTACACTCTATACATAGAACACTACACCCCCCAACATGACCCACCCCTGGACATGATCATAATACAATTCTATTACACTCTATACATGGAACACTACACCCCCCGACATGACCAACCACTGGACATCATCCTAAATTTGTAAACAAGGGAATAGGAATACTATGGAAGTTCCAGTGACTTTACTCCTTTCTCCCACCCTAGATGCTGAGTCTCACTTTCAATTATTTATGTGTGTCATATACTGGCCCTATTCTGTAAATCCAGCAGTCCCACTATCTTGGAGAGAACTGCAGTCATGCTTTGTCACAACAGTGGTCCTCCCCAAAATGGTGATGCCACCGACCTGTGCAGTAAGCCTGGCAGCAGACATTTACTTGGCTGTCACCACAGACACACCTAACTTCAGGCCTACTGCAAATGTCGAAGAGCACTGCTATTTAGGAAAAGACATAACACTCTTGTGGTCCTCTCTACATGTAATAGGCCCTGAAGTCTGACATGTCTTTCACAACAACCAATTTGAAAAAGAGTAAAACACTACTTTCCCTTTCCAAAATAGAGGTGACTACAAAGGGAATGGATAGTGGAGCATGCACTCTGAGTGTAGACAAATTGTGCTAACAGTGGGAGGAGCTTAAAACTTCAGCCTATGTACAGAGTGCAGGGGTGAAAAGGTTGCATTACTACCTCAATGGGGCCTGGGATGGGAGGGCTGCCTGTACCGGCACTATTGGCAGCCCTACATGTACACACTGTGATGGATGTCATTGACTAAAGAGCCTACCACCCATGTCCTTTGCAACCATCATTTTAAAGAAAACTGCAAGGCTGTGCTGTATGGTAAATACTCCTCAGAGCTGCACTCTATATGCTGCAATATGTGACCACTGCACTCTACAATGTGCATGCCAATGTGTCCTCAAGGGCATGTATTGTGGAAGAGGCCAGGACAAGGACTACTCACGTGACTACACCCATATACTGGGTTGGCTCTTGGGTGTGTCCATTCAAAATGTTCCTGTCTGGATGGGCAGGCTATCTATAGAAAAAGGAGAGGACTATGTACATGGGAGGAAAAGACAATATAAAGCTGGCTAGAGATGAATGGCAGGACCAACCAAACTTCAATCAGTTTGCGTGAACATTGGAACACCGTTAAAGTCTATGGGACCAGAACATGAAAAATCAAAAGTGCTCATTTTAAAGGCTTTATATGCAATGTTCTTGCCCTAAAAAGTGTATGGGGATCCGGGTCCTGCCTTAGGGGAGCAGTGATTTTAATAATGCTTAAAGTGAAAAAAAAGAAAAAATCCTATAAATATTATCCCTGGGGGGTGTCCTTAGTCTGTGTGTAAAAGGGCGCATCTCTGTGAGGTGTAGAACATAGCCAGAGCAAAATGACATTTCCATAGGAAAAATTGTTATTTAAAATCGCGGCTGTAATGTATTGGGCCTTGGGTGCTGGTGGTGCCAGAACACTGTAACCCCTTGCAGTTACTTTTGTTGGACAGAGGAACTGGGCCTGATGTAAATTAGTTTAAAAATTGTGACGAAATCCCCCAGTCAAACAGGTGGCGAAAACTTGAGCCTTGGGTGCTGCCCATGCCAGAACACCGTAACCCCTTGCAGTTACTCCTGTTGGATGCAGGAATGGGCCCTGCTATTTTAAATTAGTTTAAAAACTGTTATGGCATGCCCCTGTAAACAAGGAGCAGAACAATTGGGTCTTGGGTGTTGGCTGTGCCCTAAATACAAAATATTATTCTAGATTATGGACAGGAAGAATAGGAGCAGTAGCAGTCTTCAAGGAATCCCAGACCCCTAGCAAATTTAATCAGTTGCATCAGGGGCTTGATAGCTGCTGATCCAAGACTGATTCATTTTTATAAATGTGAACCATGGAGGCCAACGCTTCTCTCTTTATGGGAGACCAGAGGACACATCCCATGGATCAGGTGGCCTCCATGGTTTAAGAGATAGGAGCATTCACTCTAAGGTTAGTGTAGGAACCCACTGGTAAAACGGGGTACTTTGCAGCAGTCAGTGAGCTTAAGCACTTCATGGCCATTCAGTGTGACCAAACCCCCGTATTTTTGCATTTTTTGCTATATACGTTTTAGATGCTATTAAACAGCCTCGCAGGAGTATGTATCATGTGTGCGCTGTACTATGCATTTTTTTCACTGGCAATGTATGAACGCCAGAAATTACAACAGACTTTTCTGGCCTGCCTCAAGATATCTGATGTCAATTGTCCCAGTTGGAGGGCAGAAAGAAAATTGGTGCCATTGTCGCATACAACCATTCCTGGCTCGAGCTGCCGTGGCATCAACCACCTCTGAGCCTGCCCCTGCAGAGCTGAAAGAATCTCTTCCCCAATGTGGCTCCTGTCCCAAAGACAGACTAACTCAAGCACTGAATGGCATCTTTTAGCCTGACTGCTTGCATAGCCCTTTGAATGCTTAGGGAGCACTGCAGGTTAAGAGGACAATTCTGCAGAAGAGGCCACAGAGGTAGAAGAGGAGGGAGTGGAGGAAGCGGATGTGGGAAAATCACCACTAGCTTTTTGGCGTGGTGGCATAACTATTTCCAAAACTGAACCCTGTCCTGCATCCTTCCCATCTGCCAGCAGAGTTATCCAGTGCGCCGTGAAGGAAAGGTTACGTCCCTAACCGTGTCTGCTGGACCTTAAGTCAGCGGTAATATGAACCCTGCTGCTGACCGCACTGTCCAACGAGGCCAAAACATTGCCTTCCATGTGACGGTAGAGAGCTGGAATGGCCTTACTTGAAAATAAATGTCTTTTGGGAACCTAGCACTGTGGGACAACACATTCCACAAATTCAAAAAAAGGGACATAGTCTACCAGCTGAAAAGACAGCAGTTAGAGTGCTATCTATTTGGCCAAGCTAGCATTAAGACGCTGAGCATGTGGATGGCTGGGGAAGTATTTCTTTTTACACTTCAGCAACTGGTGTAGGGATTTTTGCCTGCTGAATTCACCTGGTGGTGTACTGCTAGCAGATTGGCTGCAAGTACTAGTTGTGGCACGCATTGCTACACCTTCATTCCTCTCAGTGCAGGTTTTGGAGAGAACTGCTGGTATAGTAGGGGTTGAGATCCCAGATGAGGTGCAAGGAGAAGTCCGTCTTGTTTTCTGGTGTGGGTTTTTCCAGGTACTCTTGCCAACGGACTGCATGGCTAGTCATCATATGTCTTGTCAAGACAGTAGTGCCCAAGTGGCTGGAGTCCTGGCTGCGCTTGACCCGCTTCAGACATAGGCTGCAAATGGCAATGGTGCGATCTACTGCACATGTGCTGAAAAATGCCCACACCAAAGACATTTTGCAAGTCAGCAGGAAGGCAGCAATGCCCTGCACCTGTGGAGCTCTGTGGTCTGATGCAATTGGGTGGCTGCCCTTAAGCTGGCCCCTGGAGGACATCCTGCCTCATTGGATTTGGGCCTCCTCATTTTCCTCCTCTCTTCTCTCCCCTACCCAAGTACAGTCCATGTCCTCATCATCCTCTCCCTCCTCGTCACAGGAGCAAACTTGGCAGTATGCTGCAGCTGGGGGAACATGACTGCTAGTTTCTGTGTCTCTAGGCTCACGCTACTCCTTTCCACAATGTGGGAACCAACATTGGAGCCTTAAAACTGCTGCGCATCCTCCATGAGCATGTAACCGACACTATGGTCGAACAACTCAGGTGACTCCTTCGTGCATAATGGTGGGGCTAGAGAAGGAGTAACTGTGGACAAGGGTCCAGTGGAATAGGCCGCTTTGCCAGATGCATTGGAAGGCAAACTTGTACGAGCCTGGGTGACAGAGGATGGGGAGGATGAGGACGGCTTTGTTATCCCCTCCACCAACTCTTCTGCATTTTGTGGCTCAATAGCACGCCCAACAGCTGAAAAAAAGGTCAAACGTGACCCGTCTGCAGAGGATACACCACATCCACCACCACCATTTTTCACTGAAGACACAGAGGATGCTTGCCCTCTTTTAGTGGCCTGGGAGTGTCTGCCTCTCCTTTGTGGCCTTCCTGACATGATGGGTATTTTTTTTAACACCGCACTACACTGTACTATATACCGTATACACTCGAATGCACTGATATATAATGTACACTTAATACGCTGTGTGTATATATGTATACACTAGACTGTATACATTTTAAGATACCAGGTCAAGTAGTATGTATGTATGTATATATATATATATATATATATATATATATATTTTCAGGCTATATATATTTTAATACACCACGTCAAGTGTACTATATACCGTATGTACACCCGAATGCACTGTTGTATGTATGTATATATATTTTTATATTTATGGTCGTGGCCCTCTGACCGAAGATAGATGTGGATCACATAAACACGCAACAAGATTTACAACATAAATAGACCTGAGGTGTGCCTTGGTCATCTGGTCGGTATGCCAAGAGAAGGGGGCATACCCTATATAAGTAATGGGTAATAATGGAGAAGAATGTGCTGAGAAATGCCCTGAAAAAGGGGGATGGGAGGGAGGGTATCGTGCACTGGAACCAACAACGAGCATGGAGAGTGAGGGTGCTTAAATACCCTCTGGGCTCCTCCCATAAATTCAGGCCAGCCCACTGGCCTTCCTACTTATGGTCATGGCCCTCTGACCGAAGATAGATGTGGATCACATAAACACGCAACAAGATTTACAACATAAATAGACCTGAGGTGTGCCTTGGTCATCTGGTCGGTATGCCAAGAGAAGGGGGCAAAAATATGCAGTTTAGGGGAGTAGTCCTTAATTGGTACAATGATCGATGAGCAAGCTTGGCGAAGGCTTGTGCCGTCTCCAACCGAGGCTTTGGAATGCATCTAGCCAAGCAGCTGGACTACTATCTGCCTAATTGATCACATGGTCTGATACTGCATGCTGAGATGCTGCTGAAGCTGTTGTGATCTGGAAGGAATGTCCGGAGTGCCGGCCAGGGTTCAAGGCCAAAGTTGGATAGTGATTCCGACGTGCCTGATGAATTGGTTGCCACTTGATGGGCTGATAGGGAAAGGCAATAACGAGCTTGAGTTGGAGAGACTGGGTAGGCGAGTCGGTAGCTAGTTAAGCACCGCAACTGGGCACCAGGAGTTTATAGTCTGGAAGAGGCTGATGTCGACCCTGGGTCTGATCTGATGGGTTTGGAGACTTCTAGGTGATGGACGTAATAGTTTGGAAACTAAGTTAAGTGGCGTTTGTATGATACCTGGCTGCTAGCGCCGCTGATGGTGAATTTGTTAGGCCGCAAAAAGAAACATAGTAGGATAGGTAGATGGCCGCTTGAATAACTAGCCTGTGCTGAACCCCGAACACGGATCGTGCGAGGACTTTAGACATGTCTCTAAAGATGGTGCTCCTAATGGGCAAGCGTTTGCCCTTAGCCGTTTCAATCCATAGTTAGGTCAGCTCCAAGATATTAGTGAAAAATGAGCCAAAATTGAAACGTGATCACACATCAGCTGCGATTTGCTTTGCCTTGGATATGCTTACGGGTATATTGAATGGTGGTTCGAATGGGGAGCGACTTGGATCTACCTTTGTTTATGTTTTTGGCCATAGCCTGGTTGTTACTAGCAAAGACCATGGTTTGTCCTGTCCAAGTGTGGCCCCAGACCTGAACAGCTGCCACGACTGGGTACAGCTCGAAAAGTCAGGATGACAGAGAAACCTGGAATTAAGAAGAAGATTTCTGGCGGCCAAGGACCTGCGAACCAGTGATGGGCAGAAAAATGCAGCAAAGCCTGTAGAAGCTGCAGCATCTGACTACCTGTGGTGATGCAGCTGATGCCGTGGGGATAACCTTAATATGCCGTTAGCAATGTGGGATGAGTTCCGCATAAATTGTAAGTTGGCTATGGCTGCCGGGTCTAACCTAATGATTTGGTCAGCACCTTGTACATGCGTAAGGAAAACTAGGAGCCTAAAAGTGGCATTGAGGAATAATACTTATTGTAAAAATTGAGCGTCCCTAGCAAAGTCTGTATCTGTTTCCTAGTACCCCCTGCGAGAGAGTAAAGTCATGAACGACCGACCTGATATGGTCTAGTTCGCCAGGAGGCAAGCTGGCTTGCAGGACGCGTGTGCCCAAAGTGACACTTAAGAAGGTGATGGCTTGTGCTGGGCTTTCCACTTTGTGTTCGGCTATGGGAGCATTGTAATTGTTGAACACCACTCTCAACCTATCGAGGTTACCGGTGGTATGTCTGGTCGCTTGATGAGTATAAAAATCACCTAGGTAATGGATAACCATCTGACACTGGGCTCGGTGTGACAGGCTCCGCAAAAAAAGACTGCTTGAACAGCTACGTCGTCTGATGTATATTTCAAGGAAAATTCCTTGGAAGGAATCAGGGAATTCAAGCTCGGAATGTGCAAAGAATGAGGTGCAGAAAAATTGCGCACTAACCAAAATTATTGGAGAACTTGCCCTTGACAAGCCCAAAAGGGCTGAATCTCCAGGGTTTGGAAGGTTACTGGGGGAAAGGGCCGATCACAGATCCTTTGTCTAGTTTGGCCTGTAGCAGGGTATCAATGGCCTGTTTGTCGAGAGTTGCTGACATGAGGTTTTTTCTTTTTTGCACTTGTGAGTGGAGAGAGGTAGAGTGATGAAGCCGGTGTGGAATCCTGTGGTGGCAGGGGGTTGAAGGGGCAACTTGTGGCCACATTTGTGCACCCGTGTGGCCAATGGGCTGGCAGACCGCACAGAGCGGGGCCATCGAAGTGGCGAAAAGAGTTCCGTGTCGGTGACACTCAAGTTGGTCTTGAGAGAAAACAAGAGGGTATGTGTCAAAAGGGGGTGTGGAAGAGGGGAAAAGGACGGAGTGGGATACAGAAATTCAAGAATGTGGAAAGATGTTCAGGAACGAAATGACAGGCATAGATAGAGCCAACGGTGTTCTACGGTCAAAGAACACTGTATAGCGGAAATTTAGAAAACTCAAGAAAGTGCGTGGCACCCGAAGTGAGCCAGGAGGCGACTGGCCAGGTAATCAATAGCTTGGGTGCCTGTCTGTGCTGGGCACAAACGTGTGGACTAGAGCCCCAGGTCGTACTGGGGCAAGCAGCTGGAGTCTGGTACGGCCTATGTAGGAATGTTTCGGTCTGTAGATTTATGACGCATGCTCGGTCTGCTTAACTCTTGCACTGTCAGCAAGTTGATGTTCAGCGACCTTGTCTGTGAGGTGGAGAGTCGGTCTCCGAAAAGAGAGTGTAATGCATAGACATATGTGACAGTAACTAACGCCCCAACCTTAGTATGCGGAATGGTGAATGTAAAATCGAAGATTTAGTGACAGAGTGCTGCAGAATGTGACAGAAAAAACCAGTGAACTACACCTGACTAACGCTCTATCATTAAGGTCCTGGTATGGATCGAACCTGTAGTAGGAGTGACATGAGTGAAAAGTTACCTCTTCTATTACCCTACAGGGGCTGTCCCACCCTTGTTATGCGGGTGGCCCTGATGAAGAAGCGATCCCTATGCTGGGAGGGTTTTTTCCCCTTTTTTTTTTTTTTTTTTCTTTCCCCCGGGGAAACGTCCAACCTAATGCAGGATGCGACCTGAACTTGACTGACCTAAGGAGAAATGACAGAAAACGATGAGTGGCCCGTATGTTAATGCCACTGGAGACAAGTGGCCGAATAAGTGCCACTAGAATGGTGTGTGGCTGATTGTGTGCCACTGGGAATGTGCTTGTAATGGGGTGGTGTTTGTCCTTGCTCGAAGCGATTGCAAGGGATTGGTGATGATGCGTGCTCGCATCGGTTGCGAGGAGTTTATGTAAATGTGTGCTCGCCGTGATTGGGAGGTATTATGTTGATGCGTGCCCGCAGCAATTGCAAGGAATTTACGTAAATACATGCATGCAGCGATTGTCAGGAGTTTACAGTGAGTGTTCACAGTGATTGCGAGGGGTTTGCCATGATGCGTGCTCGCAGTGATTGCAAGGAGTTACAAAAAATTTGTGTTTGCAGCGATTGCAAGAAGTTCAAGTTTGAAATGCATGCTTGCAGTGTTGCGGGGAGTGTCAAAACGTGCTGGCAGCGATTTGCAAGGTGTTTAGTTAAGTATACTTGCAGCATTTGTAAGAAGTTTGTGTTTGTACATGCTGACAGAGATTGCAAGGGGTTTGTACAGTTTCATGATCGCAGCGTTTGCTAGGGGTTTAAATGACACCACGTGCTTGCAGCGATCGCAGTGCTTGCTGTAATATATGGAGTAGCACGTACCTGTGCTTCCAGCGATTTGCGAGACGTGGTACTCGAATGCATGCTTTCAAGAGCCTGTACTGATAAATTGCTGTGATTGCAAAATTGACCTATAGATAGGTGAAGGACAAAGATAGTAAATAGAAAGGGGGTGTATTGTGGCCAAACTAACCGTAACTGTGTTTGGCGTGGAACTTGAACCGATGCCATGGATCGATACGAATCGGTAGTAAGGAAAAGACACAACTATACGAAACAGTAGTGGGCTTAAAAGAAAAAAAAAAAAGTGGGTCGACTTAAATTACATGTGAACTGATTTGCTTTGATGCAAATCCGTGGTAGGAAAGAACATGAGCCGATGCAAATCGATAGATAACTTGACGATTATTAGCGGCATGACACAAACCAATTTGAATCGGCAGAACACTAACAATTAATGTGACTCGGCAGCGGGAACTGACACAAGCCGATGCGACTCGGCAGCGGGAACTGACAGGAGCCGATGCGGCTCGGCAGCGGGAACTGACACCAGCCGATGCGGCTCGGCTGCGGGAACTGACACGAGCCGATGCGGCTCGGCAGCGGGAACTGACTCGAGCCGATGCGGCTCGGCAGCGGGAACTGACACGAGCTGATGCGGCTCGGCAGCGGGAACTGACACGAGCTGATGCGGCTCGGCAGCGGGAACTGACACGAGCTGATGCGGCTCGGCAGGGGGAACTGACACGAGCCGATGCCCCCAGGCCTGCACCTGTGCCTCTGGACACGGCCTAAATAATGGCGGCACCAGCTCGCTTTCTTATGCCAGCTGTAGTCCACAGGGGTAGTATATGGACAGGCTGGGGTAGTATATGGACAGGGGCTTGGCGCCCTGGGCGTCAGTGCGCCCTAGGCGCCACCTAGTGGTAGAGCCGGCCCTGGTTGTAGCATGCATGAAACAAATCTGATACAAGTTTGGTTGTGGAGTATACAATGGCTTCAACTGAACACCAACCACCCAACCCCCAAGGCTAATTGAGTGCAGCCAAGGCCCAGGTGGGTCCAATTACCACCTCAATCAGCCACAGAAGCTGTGCAAACAATACATGCTAATCACCCAATGGATGTGATGGCAACCCCCATAGACAGTGAATGCTGTGAGCAACAAAGCCTGCAGTGATATTGGATAACGGCCGACAGTGGCTCGAGGCTCTGCGAATGAATCATAAAATAGGCAGAGGGAACCTTCAAATCTACCATGCCTGTGCCGTATGATGTCGGGCCACGGCCGACAACAACTTGGAGGCAGCTAATTACAAAAGGAGATGCAGGATAGGAAACATTACGAATTGTAACATTGCGATTGAAATGAAAGGATTCAAATCCTACCTGCAACAGCGAGCGAGAACCGCAGACGAAGACCACAAACTGAGAAGCTGCAACACACTGGTAATCGAACGCACAGATCCACAAACATGAAGTGAGCTGGGGAGAGCCGGCCCAGTAACATTGCTATCGTGCACTGCAACCGATAAAGAGCCTGGAGAGTGAGGGTGCTTAACCACTTCAGCCCCGGAAGGATTTCCAGCTTTAGGACCGGAGCCCTTTTTGCGATTCGGCGCTGCGTCGCTTTAACTGACAATTGCGCGGTCGTGCGACGTTGTACCCAAACGAAATTTGCGTCCTTTTTTTCCCACAAATAGAGCTTTCTTTTGGTGGTATTTGATCACCGCTGCGTCATTTCTGATCGCCGCTATAAACAAAAGAAGAGCGACAATTTTGCAAAAAAAAAACAAATTTCTTACTTTTTCCTAAAATACAAATCCAAAAAAAAAATATAAAAAAACATTTTTTTTCACCGTTTTTGGCCGATTTATATTCTTCCTCATATTTGCGATAAAAAAATCGCAATCGGCGTTTATTGATTGGTTTGCGCAAAAGTGGTCGCGTTTACGGATGATGAGAATTCATTTTTGGGGTTTTTAATTTTTTTTT
>BLSH010229984.1:23329-45012 GCA_018402905.1 Glandirana rugosa
CCCCCTTTTCCGGTCACGGCTCACCACCAGGTCGGTCAGCACCTCCTGGGCGTTCAGGCACCAGGCTTCGGTGTCTCAGGTGTGCAAAGCGGCCACTTGGGCCTCAGTGCACACGTTTACTAAGTTTTACAAAGGTGATGTGTCGGCATCTGCGGATGCTGCTTTTGGCCGCAAAGTTTTGCGAGCAGTGGTGTGAGTGCGTCTGGCGCTCCCTGAGAGGGTTCTGTTGGGTACAGTTGTTGTTGTTGTTTGCCCACCCCTCTAGTGTTTTGGCACTGCTTTGGGACGTCCCCATGTGTTATTTAAAAAGAGCTGCGTCTGTCAGTGAACGTAGGAGAAAAAGGGATTTTATTATAACTTACCGTTAAATCCTTTTCTCTGAGTTCACTGACAGACGCAGCTCCCACCCCTCTGTTTTTTTTGTTGCACTGCTTGTGACAAACTGAATGCTATTGGCCAGCAGGGGGTTTTATAGGCTCAGGTGAGGACGGCCCCCATGGGAGGGGCCAGCCTATCCCTGATGCTTTTGCATCTGTTTTGCCTAGTCACTCCTGATAGGACAACATAAAACCCCATGTGTCATTTAAGAAGAGCTGCGTCTGTCAGTGAACTCAGAGAAAAGGATTTTACGGTAAGTTATAATAAAATCCCCTTTTTTTGCCTATGCAATTACTTAAAACCTTTACAACATTATAGATTTTTTTGAATGCTGAGGCTTTGCAGAAAAAATTAGTAGCTGCAATTTTTATGCAGCACGATATTTGAGCAACTCTTTATCAAATCTAAAATTTCAGGGTAAAAATAAAAGGTGAATTTTATTGCACGCAAGCACAATTTAATCCACGATTTTTGTAAATAATAAAAGATGAGGTTGTTTAGAGATAATAGGTACCACATGTGTGAAGCCTTAAAATTGTATGTACCAAGAAATTGGCAAAAAATTATGGCACTTTAAAAGCCTTTGCAGGTTATCTGTTTAGAATCAACAGTGAATGATGGTGGTATATAGCATGTGTGGTGCAATCACTGTGTACATACAACATGCACACCCTATACACGTGTTTGAATTTGCGGGTGTGGGCAAAGTGATAAGGTTACTTTCAGTTATATTTTTCATACTTTATTATTATTTTATTTTATTTTACTTTTTTTTTTTAAATTTAACTTTTTTTCTAACAAGGCAACTATGTGATAGCATTGGGCTGCTGACAGACCCTCTTTATGGAGATATCAGGGGTCTGTTAGACCCTTAAAGTGATATTAAACCCTCACTTTTTTTTTACTAAATAATAGCATTACATGAGAAGTCTAAACTTTTGTGTCATTTTCGCTTCTAAGTTGTTTTATTCAGGCTCCATTTTTCCAATTTCCGGTTGTCCTGTTTGCTGGGTGACCCGTGTATTGCTGATCTCAGTGTCACCTGTGTGTGCACTCACACCTATGTGACTACAGCCCTGCGTAGGAACGCTGGCTGCGCCCGCACTCACTGTGTCCCCGGGCACAGAGAACACTCTAGCTTTACCTCCCATGTGCTTTGACACTCTGAGATTGGCAATACGCGGGTCACCCAGCCAACAGGACAACTGGAAATGGGGAAAATGGAGCCTGAATAAAACAACTTAAAAGCGAAAATTACACAAAAGATATAGGCGACAAAACGTGAGAGTTTAGTATGACTTTCATATCTCCTCTGCCCTTCACTCCAGCTAGTCAAGCACAGACCATGCTTGATTAGCTGTTCCCCTGGCTGTAGCAGATGAAATGACAGCTCTGAAACCAGAAAAGCTCAGAGCTGAGTGCTTCTGGCTTCATAGACAGCTGAGGAGATAGAGAAACCCTTCCCACTTGCCATCCTCATCACTTTTACAGGACATTGGGTGCTGGCTGAAAAAAAACAAAACAAGCTCATAGCTGCTACTACAGCTATGAAAACAAATACGGGGAAGAAAATAAGCGCCACCTAAGTGCAGAGATTCAATCACATTTATTGCACACAATTTTGAAACACTCACACAATGTAAGTAGAACAGTAGCTCAGCAATGGGATGTGGAAGGGAGGACGCTGTCCCGGATTGTTCCGCAATGGTCACGCCGTTTTCCAGCAGCTACCTCAGAGCGTCCTGTGGCCACCAGGAAGCGATCAGCATGGAGTGAGGGTGGAAGTGACATCATGGGGGACCCTGGGACAACTGGGCAGGCACAGGCCTTCCAAAAAAAAACACAGCCCATTTAATGGTGAAAATTATTTTTGCCCAGAGTTCTGCTTTAAGTAATTGTTTAGAGATCATAAGATCAATACGGCAAATGGATTATCCAAAATCTGTTTTCAAGAACATATATTAGATCGGTATTATCAGGGTTGGATTTATATTTTTTGTTAGAGACCTGAGCTCGGTAAACAGATTTCTTCCAGTAAAGTAGATAAGGATGAACTGGTAAATGTGTAAAAAAGATTACAGCACCACCTGCTGGTTTCATGTGAGCATACAAAATATTCCCATGCTATATTTCACATTCACCTGAAAGAAAGAAATATATTTTCACTTGTGTTTTTTATTCCTGACTATAAAAAGCAAAAATATAAATAAATGAACAACCACTATATACAGAATGTCATCATTATGTAATAACAGCAACCTTTTTATGCAATGTTATGTTTTGTTCTTTTTTTTCCAGATTTAATATTGGAAGAAAGCCAACGATCCCTGGTGAAACAGAGAATGTTTACCTGAATGGTGAAGGTTTTAGAAGTGACGGTGGAAAATATAAAAAAAAATGGATTTGCAGCAACAATTTTTTTAGATCATCCTCCCTAGTACACAGAGAGGATTTCAAAAAGGTCTAATTACATCCTCAGAGCATCTTAACTGCTATGCAAGATTCCAAAATCCTGGAGTGCAAACAGCAGGGCTTTTTTTCTCAGAGAAAACATGCAGGAACTCCCCTCCTCCTCTAGGCCACGCCTGTCTCCGCCCCTAGAACCGCCCCTTGTCTTTACCCCTACACACCTAGCACCGCCCCTTCAGAGAACAGGTATAATTTGGGGGCTATAGAAGTAATTTTTTTTTTTTTTTTTGTTTACAAACTTTTATTGGAAGGAAAAAGAATATACATATTTTCAAGTACCATAGTGATGTCATACAGAATAATGCGTGAGAATATCATAATGCAAAAAATAGTGACTAATATAAATAATCATAATAAATAGCGTTTTCAGTAAGTATAGTCAGACTGTTTTGTTGTTGAAAAAGAAGTGGATTAATGAATAAGAAACGGGTGGTGAATGTTGAGAAGGTTATCCAGAGCAAATTAGTGAAAAGGGATAAATCACTCTCTCTCCCAATAGGACCATTTTTCTTTGAAATGGTGTATTGAGTCCTGCAATGTTTGGAGAATGCGTTCAGTGGTTTTCATTTGATCCATCCTATGTAGGACTTGTGGCCATGGGAGGTTTTTGTATAGCCAATTACAAGCTATCATCCATTGGATGGCGCTAAATAGTGTATGTATGATTCTTAGGCTGCATTCACACAGGGGCGATCCGACTTCAGGCACGACTTTGCTAGGCAACTTGCAGGCTACTTGCAGGCTACTTGGAGGCAACTTGCAGGCTACTTGGAGGCAACTTCAAGCTCGACTATGCCAGGCGACTTTGCCTGTGGCCAATCAGAGCGGGGAGGGAGGTGGTTGCCCTGGATAAATTCTTTTCTTTTAGTCGCTTCCATGTAGATGGGGATCCGACTTGGAGGCGACTTCTATTGAATCCTATGGGCACAAGTCGGATAGAAGTCGCCTAGAAGTAGTACAGGAACCTTTTCAGAAGTCGCCTTGAAGTCGGAGCGACTTCAGTCGCGTATATTAAGACGGCTCCCATTCATTTCAATGGGATTTCAGATGTCAAGCGACTTGGGGCGACTTGAGGCAACTCAAGTCGGATCGCAAGTCGCCCCTATGTGAATGGGCACTTAGGCAAGGAGTGGGAATGTCAGGGATAGAATGAAAAAGCAGACAGGTTTGTGGTGATGGTGTAATCTGTTTGTCGAGATTCTATTTAGTGCTTTAATCCATATTTCTTTAACGTGATGGCCAAAATGTGTGGAGAAGGGTGCCTATTTAGTTACAGCCTCGAAAACATGTCTGGGGATTTGTTGGGTATAGCAAATGGAGTTTAGCTGGTGTAAGATACCATCTGATAAATATTTTAGTGGGTGTTTCTCTAAACGCAGTAGCTCGGTTACACTTATGTCAATTATCTATCATAGTGAACCAATCTTTAATAGAGAGATTTTGGTTGAGATTGGACTCCCATTTCATCATCGCTGGTGTTTTAATTGGTTGGTTATTATCAATTATATGTTTGTATAGAATTGATATTCTGCCCTTACCTCTAGGTGTATGTATGCAGATATTCTCAAACGGAGTGAAAGATGGGCTGAGAGGCGTCGGGAAATGATTGTTGTAAAAGTCTTTAACCGCTTGCCGACCGCTGATCGGCAATTGACGGCGACAAGGTGGCGCTCCTGCGCAAATCGCCGTCATATGACGGCGGCTGTGAGATCGCGCCCAGTGAGCATGCGTGCGCCGCCGGAGGCGCGCCCGCACACTCACTGTGTCCGGGGAGGGCCAGGGAGCGGGTGAGGCGGATTCGATCTCTGCCGGCTACCCGCAATGCCCCACCCGGAGTGAAAGAACGGAGGTCCGTGTAAGTAAACACGGACCTCCGTTCTGTGAGGGGGGAAGGGCTGTGATCACTCCCCTTCCCCTGCTAGGGCAGTCTCCCCACAGTTAGAACACGCCCAGGGAACACAGTTAACCCTTAGAGCACCCCCTGCGGGTTAACTCCTTCACTGCCAATGGCATTTACACAGTAATCAGTGCATTTTTATAGCACTGATCACTGTATAAATGCCAATGGTCCCAAAAAAGTGTCAAAATGTTCCGACATGCCCATTGCAATATCGCAGTACCGCTAAAAATCGCAGATCACCGCCATTACTAGTAAAAAATGAAAAAAAAATAAAAACCCCAGAAATGAATTCTCATCATCAGTAAAAGCGACCACTTTTGCGCAAACCAATCAATAAACGCCGATTGCGATTTTTTTTTTTATCACAAATATGAGGAAGAATATAAATCGGCCAAAACCGATGAAAAAAAATGTTTTTTTGTATTTTTTTTTTGGATTTGTATTTTAGCAAAAAGTAAGAAATTTGTTTTTTTTTTTGCAAAATTGTTGCTCTTTTGTTTATAGCGGCGATCAGAAATGACGCAGCGGTGATCAAATACCACCAAAAGAAAGCTCTATTTGTGGGAAAAAAGGACGCAAATTTTGTTTGGGCACAACGTCACACGACCGCGCAATTGTCAGTTAAAGCGACGCAGCGCCGAATCTCAAAAAGGGCTCTGGTCCTAAAGGGGGAAATCCTTCCGGGGCTGAAGTGGTTAATGATGGAGTAATGATGTGAGTCAGCCTCTGGGAAGTTGTATTTATCTCTTAATTTTCCTAGGGAGAGAAAGATCCCATCGTCTGTGAGAGACAGGGGATTTGTTATCTTACGTTCGATCCATGGAGAAAAGGCTGCACCATCTCTAGGATTTGGCAGCAATGTATGTTCGCCAATATACAACGCTAGTGGTGGGGTCTGCGAGATAAGGTTGAGTGGCTCTCTATGTTTGGTCCAGAATTGGTATAATTGAGCTGCCACATTGTTGCGCTGTTGCAACTGTCTGTTCTTGAAAGTCTTTGACCATTATATGCCTTTAAGATGAAAGGGAATGGAGGCAGATTCAAAGCTGAGCCATGGGATATCTTTAGAGCCAGCAAACCATTGTGTAAGTTGTGTTAGTCTGGATGATACATAATAAAGCCAGATGTTGGGCAAACCAAGACCGCCAGTCTTGGGGGGGTCTATAGAAATATAATCAAGTTTTTGATAAAAATGGCAACACCTCTGGTTTTGTTGGAAAAAGTAGTATAATAGGATTGGTTGTAAGATTTGCTGAAAAATTGAGGGTGATTGGTGGCCGAGAAGTGAGTCTCTTGCAGCAATATGGTGTCAGCTCCCAGTCTGTTATAGTAACTAAAGGCTTTCTTTCTCTTGTGGGGAGAATTGAAACCTTGGACATTATGTGTGATAATTTTCAAATCCATCTGGGCAAGGTAAATGGGTAACTTTGGAGATAGGATGCACTACATAAGGTTATCCTCAATGGGATGTAAAGATATTAGTATGTAGTGCGGATTCATTTTAAGCCTGGGAACCCCCACCTCCGCCACCATATACTTCACAACAATGTTCACACAGAATCGGTGTGCTGTCACAAGATATATGGTACAAGATGTCTGACTATATAAGTTTAAGTGTGCAAGCTTCCTTCCATAACGAAGAACAAAATTAGGCAAAAGAAAAAACAACTGATACATTCGAACAATTCGAACAGTGGGGGCGATAGAAATATTATCTGCCGACCAAAAAATTATCCAAAGTGGACTAAATTGTCCATTACCTGCCAATGCCACATGCGTCTGCAAATAATTTGCCAGAAAAAACGTTCGCAGGGGGGGGGGGGACAATCGAGCAACGGCGCCTGAGATCTACGGCGGTGTAAAATATATATATTGTGGTGCAAGCCTAAACCATTAAAATTATAATAAAGCTCCAGCGTCTAGAATCGATTAAAATTGTACACAAAAAATGTGATAATCCAAAGATTTGGCTATATTGCCAGTAGTAAACAGTCACTCTATAATACCTCCAGAGAAACCTCTGGGGGCGGTCACCCTGCTGCAGTGACACGATGGCTATTGCCGTACTGCCGTTGGAAAAAATTATATATAATAACCGTGCTGGGTAATATGAATATCAGCTATAGAATGCAAGGTGAGCAAATAATAACCACATACACATATGCCCTCAGAATTGAGGGAAGCACTATACAGTATATAAAAGTCACTTTATAGGTAAGTCCATATAACATTCACTGGATGTATTGTCCCCACAATTGGTGAATTATTATATCATTTTTTCATTTTTATATCATTTTTTCCAACGGAAGCCTAAACCATTGTCCAGTATTGTGCAAAAGAAAAAGGGAAACAAAAACCAAGAACCTCAGGCTCGGTAATACACCGAGCCTGTTGCCATCTCAAGACAATTTGAATAAATCAATAACATTCTAGAGAAAACTATGACCTTAGAAGAGGTGGAAGAGGTATATAAGTCTCCGGTGATGTTCAGATTTGAATATAGAGTTTGCTTCTTTGGAACGAAGCAAGGATTAACAGGTCATTACCAAGTCTGATATAGCTTGTAACTAGTGTTGAGCGAACCCGGACTGTAAAGTTCGGGTCCGTACCGAACTTTTGGGTGTCCGGGACCCAGACCCAAACCCGGACTTTTCAAAAAAAGTCTGGGTTGGGGTCCGGGGTTCTGCTATTTTACTCCATGTGTTGAGAAGCTGCCAAGGGCAGCCAATCAACAAGTGTTTTACTGATATTCCCTAGAAGCCATCACAGCCATGCCTACAAATGGCATGGCTGTGATTGGCCAGTGCACCATGTGACCCAGCCTCTATGTGGGGCTGGAGTCACCGTACTGCATGTCATATGCTCTCAGGATCAGTGTTGCCAACCTACCAGATTGAAATTTACTGGCACAACACCCAAAATTTACTGGCACAACCAAGTTTTTACTGGCATTTTACAAAAGTTACAAAATTACAGATTTCAGTGCAAATTTCAGTATTTAGGCTACAAGCAAGTACACTGTGCAAATAACAATGTGATTTAAAGGTAGATAGCAAGGTAAAAGGACATATTTATGTTATTTTCAATATAATAAGGGCAGATTATTTAGTCCATCAGTTTTGTCACCTATGTCAAATTGTAGAGATTTCCCCTTAATTTCTGTTCCATAACCACCACAGAAAGTGAGGTGAAATCCCTGGTAGCCACTAGGATCACCAGAATTTATGTCCTCACTTCTAAAGACCTCCTGTCTCCATCACCTCCTGTTTTTATCCCTCCAGTCTCCATCCCTCCATCACCCTTCATCTCCATCACACTATCCCCCATCACTTCCTTTCACCATCCCTCCATGCAGCAACCTCATTTGAGGGCAGATGGGCTGGGCAGAGGCACTAGCTGGCAGCAGGAGGAGTGGTCGTCCAACTCGTCTCAGGGTCAGGATCGGATCTTCTCACTCACCGTTCCGGGATTTCCGTAATTGCACATGCGCAGCTCTGACCTGAGCCGATGGCCACCGTTTTTACTGGCACTTTTCAGCTGCTACGGACTTTTACGGACACCAAAAAAAACTGCCCTGTTTTTACGGGCTGTCCGCAAATTTACGGACGGTTGACAACACTGCTCAGGATAGTTTAGGGAGAGGATGCTGCTGGCTCTGTGAGGGACAGATTGCAGAACATCTCATCCTGCATTACAGAACGATCTGATTGTGGAATAGGGAGAGATACGAGTACTGCTGCTTTGAGGGACAGATTGCACACCTCATCCTGCTGCACAGAACGATCTGACTGGACTAGGTAGAGTCTGCGGCTTTAAGGGAAAGATTATTCTTCTAAAATCATCTCCAACTTGTACAGGGAAAGGTTCCAGCTGTTGCTTTAAGGGAAAGATTATTGCTCTAAAATCATCTCCAAGTTCTATAGGCAAAGTGTATTCTAGCCGCATAGAAGCCATATTATTGTTATAAAATCATCTCCTAGTTCTATAGGGAGAGGTTCCTACTGTTGCTTAAAGGGACAGATTGTTTCTTGCACAAAATTAAAAATTACTACATTACATTACAATTACTACATTGCTGGTTTAAAAAAAAAAAAAAAAAAAAAATCTAAAAAACTACATTTGCGGCCAGCGGTGCATTTCTTGCACAAAAAACAACAAAAAAAAACAGTGTTGGCTCCTCCTCCTTTCACCGCCTCCTCAACCTCCAACTCCACATCCACCTCCATTTTTTATTTTTTTATGTGATTTTAGCTTAAAAATTATTTTAAGTTATTTCCCTATCCCCATTTCTTTGTAGGGCACTTGTCCAACCCTTACCCCCATTTTCCTTCCTTTTGCAGACCTCTAGGACTTGCCAGGACTTTGTTACAGCCATTTTATGTGCCTAATAGTTTGGGTTCCCATTGATTTCAATGGGGTTCGGGTCAAGTCCGGTACCGAACCCGGACTTCCAGAGGTTAGATCAATTCTAATCATAATACAATTCTATTACACGCTATGCATAGAACACTACACCTCCAACATGACCCACCACTGGACATGATCATAATACAATTCTATTACACTCTATACATAGAACACTACGCCCCCAACATGACCCACCACTGGACATGATCATAATACAATTCTATTACACTCTATACATAGAACACTACACCTCCCAACATGACCCACCACTGGACATGATCATAATACAATTCTATTACACTCTATACATAGAACACTACACCCCCAACATGACCCACCACTGGACATGACCATAATACAATTCTATTACACTCTATACATAGAACACTACACCCCCAACATGACCCACCACTGGACATGACCAGAACATCTCATCCTACATTACTGAGGACTAGGGAGAGATACTAGTACTGCTACTTTGAGAGACAGATTTCACATCTCATCCTGCTGCACAGAACGATCTGACTGGACTAGGTAGAGTCTGTTGCTTTAAGGGAAATATTATTCTTCTAAAATCATCTCCAACTTGTACAGGGAAAGGTTCCAGCTGTTGCTTTAAGGGAAAGATTAGTGTTCTAAAATCATCATCAAAGTGTGTGTGAAAACCCCTATATCAGCCACAGGGAAGCCATATTAGTGTTCTAAAATCATCTTCAAACTGTGTGAAAAAAGTATAAATAAGCAGGGAGAACCCATATCACTGTTCTACAATCATCTGGAAACTGTGTGTTAAACTTTAACTAAAACTGGGAGAACCCATATCACTGTTCTACAATCATCTGGAAACTGTGTGTTAAACTTTAACTAAAACCGGGAGAACCCATACTACTGTTCCACAATCATCTGGAAACTGTTTGTTAAACTTTAACTAAAACCGGGAGAACCCATACTACTGTTCTACAAGCATCTGGAAACTGTGTGTTAAACTTTAACTAAAACCGGGAGAACCCATACTACTGTTCTACAATCATCTGGAAACTGTGTGTTAACCTTTAACTGGGAGAACCCATACTACTGTTCTACAAGCATCTGAAAACTGTGTGTTAAACTTTAACTAAAACCGGGAGAAGCCATATCCCTGTTCTAAAATCATCTAAAAACAGTGTGTGAAACTATAGCAGAGAGAAGAACCGGGATATGGGTTCGCTCTGCTATAATTCCACACACAGTTTTTAGATGATTTTAGAACAGTGAAATGGGTTCGCTCTGCTATAGTTTCACACACAGTTTTTAGATGATTTTAGAACAGTGATATGGGTTCGCCCGGTTTTAGTTAAAGTGTTACACACAGTTTCCAGATGTTTGCAGAACAGTGATATGGTTCCTCCCGGTTTTAGGTAAAGTGTTACACACAGTTTCCAGATGTTTGCAGAACAGTGATATGGTTCCTCCCGGTTTTAGGTACAGTGTTACACACAGTTTCCAGATGTTTGCAGAACAGTGATATGGTTCTTCCTGGTTTTAGGTAAACTGTTACACACAGTTTCCAGATGTTTGCAGAACAGTGATATGGTTCCTCCCGGTTTTAGGTAAAGTGTTACACATAGTTTCCAGATGCTTGCAGAACACTAGTATGGTTCCTCCCGATTTTAGGTAAAGTGTTACACACAGTTTCCAGATGTTTGCAGAACACTAGTATGGTTCCTCCCGGTTTTAGGTAAAGTGTTACACACAGTTTCCAGATGCTTGCAGAACACTAGTATGGTTTCTCCCGCTTTTAGGTTAAGCGTTACACACAGTTTCCAGATGTTTGCAGAACAGTGATATGGTTCCTCCCGGTTTTAGGTAAAGTGTTACACACAGTTTCCAGATGTTTGCAGAACAGTGATATGGTTCCTCTCGGTTTTAGGTAAAGTGTTACACACAGTTTCCAGATGTTTGCAGAACAGTGATATGGTTCCTCCCGGTTTTAGGTAAAGTGTTACACACAGTTTCCAGATGTTTGCAGAACAGTGATATGGTTCCTCCCGGTTTTAGGTAAAGTGCTACACACAGTTTCCAGATGTTTGCAGAACAGTGATATGGTTCCTCTCGGTTTTAGGTAAAGTGTTACACACAGTTTCCAGATGTTTGCAGAACAGTGATATGGTTCCTCCCGGTTTTAGGTAAAGTGTTACAGTTTCCAGATGCTTGCAGAACACTAGTATGGTTCCTCCCGGTTTTAGGTAAAGTGTTACACACAGTTTCCAGATGTTTGCAGAACACTAGTATGGTTCCTCCCGGTTTTAGGTAAAGTGTTACACACAGTTTCCAGATGCTTGCAGAACACTAGTATGGTTTCTCCCACTTTTAGGTAAAGCGTTACACACAGTTTCCAGATGCTTGCAGAACAGTGATATGGTTCCTCCCGGTTTTAGGTAAAGTGTTACACACAGTTTCCAGATGCTTGCAGAACACTAGTATGGTTCCTCCCGGTTTTAGGTAAAGTGTTACACACAGTTTCCAGATGTTTTCAGAACACTAGTATGGTTCCTCCCGGTTTTAGGTAAAGTGTTACACACAGTTTCCAGATGCTTGCAGAACACTAGTATGGTTTCTCCCGGTTTTAGGTAAAGTGTTACACACAGTTTCCAGATGCTTGCAGAGCAGTGATATGGCTTCTACCGTTAATTAATACTTTTCAGACACCGTTTGAAGATGGTCCACATCCACCTCCATTTTTGATTTTTTTTTATGAAATTATTTTTTTAAAAATGTTTTTAGTTATTTCCCTGTCCCCATTTCTTTGTAGGGCACTTGTCCCACCCTTACCCCCATTTCCTTCCTTTTGCAGACCTCTAGGACTTTCCAGAACTTTTTTACAGCCATTTTTGTGCCTAAAAGTTTGGGTCCCCATTGATTTCAGTAGGGTCCGGGACAAGTTTGGGTTCTGTCCGGACCCGAACCCGGACTTTGAACCCGAAGTTCGGCCGAACCAGCAGAACCTGGACTTCCAGAAGTTCGCTCAACTCTACTTGTAACCATTTCATTTTAGTTCGTTGTAATCTAGAGAGTTTCCACTAGGTGGCAGTTTAGGATTATGATGTTGTAACTAGGCAAGTTCTTTTCTCTCTTTTTCCTTTCCCTTCTCTCCTTTCCCTCTGTGGGTCAATAAAGTATCACGTTGACTGTAGGAGGGGGAAATTAACAGCATGCCCAGCTAATATTTCTGGGGGAGAGATCCTTTGGGGGAACATCTCTTGCTAAGTTCTCTGTCTGGGGACGTGTTGGAGAGAATGAAATTATCGAGTTTTTACCTCTGTTGCATAGTCTCCATCGTCCTATCCCATTAGCTTTCTTTCCCTCTTCTTCCTTTCTACTTTCTCCTCTCCGTCGGCTGCGGAGGGGGTGGTCTCACTGCTGTGGCAGACCCCAAGGGGGGTAGGTTCTGATGGACCCTCCCAAAGAGAGAAAAATAAAAAAAATAAAAAAATTAAAAATACAGAAACAACAAAAAATAAAAAAAATAAACGAGAGACTGTATTAGAGGGATTAATACAACTATGCAACTTCTGTGCAGTCGTGCTGCCACAGATTATTAACAGTAATGCAGTCATTGTCAGTTTACAGTTAGCAAGTGAAATTATAAATAGATTGAGGGGTTTCCGGCGGGTAAGTCCCCATATTGTCTGATGGTGTGTTGAAATCCAAATGGTTTCTATTGGGTGGCAGCATGAGATCTTGATGCTGTAATTAAAGAGGTGTTTTTTATGTCGATCGTTAGAGGTTAACCATAGCTGTAGTTGTCAGTATTGTGGCTACATAACTTCTGTGTATCCATGCCACCATCTGGTCGTTGCAGTAATGCAGAAATTAATCGTTTACAGTTTGCATATCGAAGTGTGAATAATTTGATGCAGGACTGTCTAATCCTTCTTTGGTCTCGTCTTGAGGCTGGAGTAGACCAGATTGGGGATGGTCTTGGAGTCGAGGGTAGGCATAAGGCTGGTTCTGGGTCCAACAGCCCTAATTTAATAAGGAGATCTTTACCTTCGGTAAGATTGCACACCATGTATACAGTACCATTATGAGGGACCGATAGTTTAAAGGGGAAACCCCACCTGTAACGGATTCTGGCGTTTTGAAGAACACTTGTAACCTCTCTCATGTTGCGTCTTCCCTCGAGATTCGCTGGAGAAATATCCAGAAATATTTGGACTTTTGTCCACTCTAAATTAAGATTTATGGTATTCCTGGAGGCTCTTAGAATCTCTTATTTTATCAAAAAATCTTTAAGACATAAAATTATCACCTGTACATAAAACATGTCTAGCGGAGGGGGGGCGTGTCTAGCCGGCGGAGGAGACGGCCGCACTTTAGCTTAGCTCCGGCCGAAAGCCACAAAGCGACTCAAAGCAGGACACAGGAGAGCCCGATCACAATGGCCACTGACCCCTCGATGTCTTCTCCACCCGGGGAGCAAAGGAAGAGAGGCTCACAATGGGCGGCGCCCCAGAAATTGACTGATTTCTTCTCAGTCCGGAGCGAGAGGGTGTACCAAGATGGCGGCGACCCGTCCTCTCACGCGGCTGCCTCAGGCGAGGCCTACTCTCGTTCCAGCTCTTCCTCATCGTCAGCGGACACAGTGGTGAGTAACCCCTCATATGAGGCTCCACCACACTCACCACCTGACAGTCCCACCACATGCAGCCCTGTTAAAAACAAAAAGGCCAGACAGGGGGAAAGAGAGATAGCTGACTCTGACATGGAAGAGAGTGCAGACCAGGAGCACAGCTCACAAACACCTCTGGAACAATTCCCCTCATCCTCTCAGCCGGTCTCTGTAGCCGACATGAAAGGGATGCTGCTTGCCCTCAGGGAGTCCATGTACCTGGACATGAAAAAAGCACTGGGATCGGTTAATGCAGATATCACAGACCTGCAACAAAGGGTGGCACAAGTAGAACGCAAAATGGATGACTCTTTCATAGCACATAACTGCATGATAGATGCACTACAAGAACAACAATCAGATATCCAGAAAATGGCGGCTAAACTAGCCGACTTAGAGGACTGCAGTAGACGGAACAATATTAAATTCCGTGGCATCCCTGAATCGATATCAAACACAGAGTTGCAACCATACATCCGTCAACTAATACACGGCTTAGTGCCGACCGCTAACGATCTGGAACTTACGATAGACAGGGCGCATAGACTTCCCAAACCGTTGTTTCTTCCTCATGCAACTCCACGGGATGTTCTGGCCATGGTTCCATTATTTTCATATAAAGGAGGCAGCGATGCGAGCTATGCACAAGTCACCCAATTTAGACGGTAAATTTGCAGGTGTAGCATTGTTCACCGACTTATCACAAGCAACCATCCTACACAGGAAAAAACTCATCTCCATCACAAAGGCATTGAGAAACCATGAAATCAGGTACCAATGGGGGACTCCCTCAAAACTGATTGTCACATATCGGGATAAAACCTACAACATTCTCTCCCTGGAAGCAGGCTTACGCCACTTGAAAGAATGGGGCATCATCCCAGTTGATCCACCACATGAAGAGCGCAGAAATCCCCAATTGTTACACTCAAGCTGGTCCAAAGGAAAACATACATAGCGGAATGGGCTCTCCTAACACCAGCTAGTCAAAGTGGCCTAGGCGGATTCATCCCCAATGTGTATTTCTAGGCTCCGGTTCATTATCACCAGTCGTGGAGTCTACAGTACCCCTCAAGATGATGGGCAGGGGTTCCTGTCTCAATTCCCTCGGCCCAAAGCCGAGATTTCCCTTTATGGTTTTACGGTTTCTTGTTTTTTTTTGTTGTTCAGTCCACACCATTCACCGTACAATAGAACATCAATCTTTACTGAACTCTTGCTTTCTATGGCTACATCCATCCTACCAATTGCTTACCAGCCAGTCTACCTTACATTTTGGCACAACCCCACAATGGTCTCATTAATCCACACAACAACTGTATTAAGAAGCAATGAGGTACCTTGGTCATCCAGCACCATTGAATCTCCACCATGACGATCAAGTTCATTTCCATGAACGTTAAGGGCCTAAACAGTCCTTTCAAGCGTAAGATGTTTTGGGCGGAGGCTCAAAGGCTACAAGGGGACATCATTAGTGCACAAGAAACCCACTTCGCAGCACAGAAAGCCCCCAAATGCTCTCATGCACTTTACCCACATACATTTTTTGCAAACGCAGAGACCAAGCATAACGGAGTACTTATTGCAATTAAAAACTCAGTTGCGTTTTCTTTACAGGAAGAGATCAAAGACTCCAATGGTCGCTATCTAATTTTAATATGCACTCTTAATAATGCTTTGTTTACCATTGTAACTGTGTATGCTCCCAATAAGGGCCAGTTATCCTTCTTAGACAGACTGATCAAAAAGGTGAAATCTGTCCAAAGGGGTTCATTGATTATGCTGGGCGACTTCAACTCTGTGCCTGACACCAACTCAGATTGCTCCCGCCAAAGTAGATCTTATAAGCATTCTCTGAAAACACTCCTACATAGGGAATCGCTCTACGACACGTGGAGAAGCCACCACGCAAATGAGAGGGATTACACGTTCTTCTCCAACCCACACCAAACATACAGTAGAATTGATCTATTTTTAACGGACATCAATACCCTCTACTCAGTCCGTGAGGTGACTATAGAAACTCTGACTTGGTCAGATCATGCCCCTATCACGCTCACACTCCTTGAGAAGAACAATATACAACCCACCAGATTATGGCGAAATAATACTACTATTTTTCAACAAAAAAGGCACAGAGAGGGGGTCGCTCAATTATTACAAGAATTTTTCCAACTCAATGTGCTAGGAAGCGATAAATGTGACATTAGCTGGTGCACTCACAAAGCCTACATAAGAGGCATCCTGTTACAGTTAGCATCCAGAGACAAAAAAAGAGAATCTCAGAAAGTACAAGCCCTAATGAGTGAGATCAAAACCCTAGAATCTCAACACAAACAACTTCAATCCCAGACCACACTTACTAAATTAACCCAAATTAGAAACGAACTTAAACAAATACTACTTACAGATTATGAAAAAGCCATCAAAACCTTAAAAGCATCCTACTACCTCTTTGGCAATAAGGCAGGGAAACAACTAGCCAGACTAGTGAAAATAAAACAAGCCAAAACAAAAATAGCATATATGCAAGATACAGCCAAGAACAAAAAAGTTCACCACCCACAAGACAGCTGATCTATTTAAAAACGACTATAGCTCCCTTTACAATTTAACCACTTCAATACCAAGCCTGTTTCTTGAGTTCGGTGCTTACCAGTTAAAAACAGTTTTTTTTGCTATAAAATTACTTAGAACCCCCAAACATTATATATATATTTTTTTCTAACACCCTAGAGAATAAAATGGCGGTCATTGAAAAAATTTATGTCACACCGTATTTGCGCAGCGGTCTTACAAGCGTGCTTTTTATGAAAAAATTCAGTTTTTTTAGTTAAAAAATAAGAAAACAGTAAAGTTAGGCCAATTTTTTTCCATATTGTGAAAGATAATGTTAAGCCGAGTAAAATGATACCCAACATGTCATGCTTCAAAATTGCGTCCGCTTGCGGAACGGCGATAAACTTTGCAAATTAAAAATCTGCATTGGCGACATTTAAAAAAATTCTACAGGTTAGCAGTTTTGTGTTACAGAGGAGGTCTAGAGCTATAATTGTTGCTCTCGCTCTAACGATCGCGGCGATACCTCACATGTGTGGTTTGAACACCGTTTTCATATGTGGGCGGGACTTACGTATGCGTTCGCTTCTGCACGTGAGCTCGGCGGGATGGAGCGCTTTAAATTTTTTTTTTTTTTTTTAATTATTTATTTTGCTTTTTACTTTTTATTTTTACACTGTTCTTTAGAAAAAAAATTTTGATCACTTTTATTCCTATTACAAGAAATGTAAACATTCCTTGTAATAGAAAAAAGCATGACAGGTCCTCTTAAATATGAGATCCGGGGCCAAAAAGTCCTCAGACCTCATATTTACACTCAAATGCAAAAAAAAAAAAAAAAAATCTGAAAAAAGTGACAGAAGAAAAAAAAAATCGGGCCCTTTAAGACCGTTGGGAAGACGTCATTTCTGACGTCATTTCCGCCGGCCGTGTTATGGAGCCGAGTGAGCGGCTTCAGCCGCTCAGTCGGCTCACAGACACTGGGGGGAGAGCATCGGATCATCTCCGCCGGCGGGTCCGGTAAGCGGCGGGAGGGGGGGGGAACCTCTCCCGCCGCTGATAAAAGTGATCTTGCGGCGAATCCGCCGCTAAGATCACTTTTATCTTGCAGGGAATTGCCTGCTGTAAAAAACGGTATCTGAATGGTGCCTGCAGCTGCACCCACCATTCAGATATCACCACTCAAACCCAAGGACGTCATATGACGTCCGGCGGTACGGAAGTGGTTAAAGAAAGATCCTAATACTCCCCAACCTACACCAAAACAAATAGAAGAATTCCTGGACCGGATTGAGCTACCCTCGATCTCCCAGGACCAATTAGATTCTCTAAACTCCCCCTTCACACAGGCAGAAATTCTACAAGTAATTAACGCATTGCCGATAAATAAGACCCCAGGACCGGACGGCCTGTCAGCAGAATGTTATTGCACTTTCAAAGATATAATTGTACCCCACCTTGTAAATCTCTATAACAAAGCAGCATCTTCGGGCACACTCCCAAAAGAAATGCTAAAGGCAATTATAGTAACGCTACCAAAACCAGGCAAACCACCAGACACCCCACAGAATTTAAGGCCTATTTCCTTGTTAAAACATGTCTAGCAAAGGTGGCGTTCCGGCAAGTTCCGCCAGAAAAAAAGCCCTGGCAAACAGTAACAGCAGATACCTGGTCATGCTCTGGGCTTCCTCCTCTTTGGAATGTGGAGAGAAAGAGCTTGAGTTTTCCAGATGGCACGATGTGGGATCAGGTTTGGAGGCCATGGTGGCTATAGCAGTAGAGAGGTTCACAGAGTATTCAGCTGGATAAATACACAAGCAGGTCTACCTAGCAGAAGATGCGGGTTTACCCAAGGCATGAAGTCTAAGCACTATCTGTTCTTTACCAGAGCTCATGATGGTGGAGATTGGTTTCACTCCATGCCAAATCGAGGCATCCTGTGATTCACACAGCTGAGGGTAATCATTGTTGTCACATCGCAAGGGTAGAGATTTTGGTCACTATGTGACCTTGAGGTAGGGCCCTTGTGAGGCCCCTAAACATCAACTAGAGAGTATTGATTAATATAATAATTATTTGATTATGTCATTATATCTTTGCTGTTATACAGTATTTCCTAATTGGTACATAACTGTAAATATGTATACTAGAAGGTCATCAAACAGCATGGATGCCTTCACTGCCAAATAGGAAGGAGGAAGGGAAGAGGCAGACCAGAGCAAGACCAGGCAACTGTTATTATTTGTATCCAGGTTTTAGAGACCTTGCATTGCAGTGAAGCTCATCCAACAATGTCATATGTACCCATTCTATACTTGTTCTTGTCTCTTGACCTCAAACTAACTGGGGGGAAGTTCAAAACTAGTCTTAGAAAGTTTTATTTTACTGAAAGGGTGATTGATGATTGGAATAAACTACCAACAGAGGTTGTGAGACAGTCAACAGTAAATGGCTTCAAACATGCTTGGGATAAACATAAATCCATAGTCAGACAACAAGGTTAATGTAAAAAAAAAAATAAAAAAAAATAAAAAAAAATAAAATAAAAAGGGGCAGACTCGATGGACTACTCAGTCTTTTTCTGCCGTCACTTTTCTATGTTTCTATGTTTCTATGTTTCTTTCTTCTCCTTTTTTTTTTTTTTTAATATTCTGTAAGTCAATACTTCTGCACTTTGCCAGGTACATAATTTTGCATAGTATTGATAAAGCACTCATAAAGTGTGAAACGCCTCTACCTATGTGACCTTCCTCTGCCTGTAAATGTTTTGTACTTTTATATTATTGAATAAAGGAACTTTGTTATATTTTTTTTCAATTGGAGTGCAGCCCATCCTATTTTCTTTCTATGTACGTAATTTGAAGGTATACAGTGTGTACTGTAATTAAGATCTGTATCATTCTTTCATGTTGATAAGATGAGGAGAGCTTCGCTTTGTTAAATTTACAGATTTTATTTCCAGTATTTTTTCTTCCCATTACCCAACCCCACCTTGTCCTTTGTTAGTAGAAGGTAAATTCCAATACTACCTCAGCAATCGCAGATCTCAGCGTCATTACGTACATATTACATACTTAACACTCTGTGCCACAAAGCATAGCACTTTTTATTATATGTAAACTTTGGTCTTTCACTTACTTTTGATATGAACCCTATTTGTTGTAATATTTATTGCAGATTTCTCAATAAAGAACAATAGTAAAAACAATTTGCACATTTTAACCCAAAGCTTTGAATGCATTACTGCATGCAACAAGCACTTTTCACAGATCAATAATCCGAGGTATAGCTTATAGCCAATATCTGAGAGTAATAGGAAATTGTACATTGGTGCAAAGTGTCAAGATGGAAGTCACGGTGCTGTGGCAGCATTTTCTAAATCAAGGGAAGCATTTGGGCAAGACCTATATAAAAAAGTAAATCTAAAAATAGCAATGATATTCTATTCTATCCTATATAACAATATACTCTATATTACCAAAAGTATTGGGACATCTGACTTTCCACGCACATGAACTTTCATGGCATTCCAGTCTTAGTCTGTAGGGTTCAATATTGAGTTGGCCCACCCTTTGCAGCTATAACAGCCTCACCTCTTCTGGGAAGGCTGTCCACAAGGTTTAGGAGTGTCTATCGGAATGTTTGATAATTCATCCAGAAGAGCATTTGTGAAGTCAGGCACTGATGTTGGATGAGAAGGCCTGGCTCACAGTCTCTGCTCTAATTCATTCCAAAGGTGTTCTATCGGGTTGAGGTCAGGACTCTGTGCAGGGCAGTCAAGTTCTTTCATCCCAAACTCGCTCAGCTATGTCTTTATGGACCTTGCCTTGTGCAGTGGTGCGCAGTCATGTTGGAACAGGAAGGGGCCATCCCCAAACTCTTCCCACAAAGTTGGGAGCATGAAATTGTCCAAAATGTCTTGGAATGCTGACGCCTTAAGATTTCCCTTTACTGGAACTAAGGGGCCAAGCCCAACCCCTGAAAAACAACCCCACACCATAATCCTCCCTCCACCAAACTTTACACTTGGCAAAGTGCAGTCAGGCAAGTAACATTCTCCTGACAACCACCAAACCCAGACACGTCCATCGGATTGCCAGACAGAGAAGCGTCATTCTTCACTCCAGAGAACATGGCTCCACTGAGTCCAGTGGCGGTGTATTGACACAATCGAGACCCGACAATTCTTCTCAAGTGACGTTCTGTCGCCGCCATTTTGCTATACTCAGCACTCGTCTACGGTAAGGATAGAGTGAAAAGGCGGCAAGCGGACATCTTTTTACACCCACCGGACTTTATGATTCCACACTTATTTGTAACAGTAAACTGAACTTATATAGCAAAATATCGTAATTTTAAATCCGTCTGACTGTTTTCATGATCAATTTCAAAAGCAGCGGTGCTTTGTCACATTAGCAAAGCTCTCAGATCAGCAGGCTTTCCGCTGCTCATCAAAACCGCCGTACGTATTTCTAAATACCGTATTTCAGTATGTAAGCTCTGTTTACTGTTAAAATAAGTGTGAAATTAGAAAAGCTGGTGGGTGTAAAAAGCCCGCCTTCTCACTGTATATTTACGGCGGATGAGTTCCGGGTGTAGGAAGATGGCGGCGACAGAACGTCACTTCTGTGACAAGATTTGTCCGTTCCCCGATTGTGTCGCCACAGCGGCGTGCTTTACACCACTGCATCCGACGCTTTGCATTGCACTTGGTGATGTAAGGCTTGGATGCAGCTGTTCGGCCATGGAAACCCAGTCCATGAAGCTCTCTACACGCTGTTGCTCTGCTAATTTTAAAGCTACACGAAGTTTGAAGGTCTGTAGCTTTTGACTCTTTCTCAACTTCTTTGTTCATGAAATTGTTTGTCATTGATACAATTCATTAATTTAACCGCTTAACAACCGCCCCATAGACAATTGACGTCTACAGGGCGGTTGCTTAATTCTGGGAGGACGTCTATTGACGTCCTCCCAGAATCGCGGTTCCCGCGCGCCCCCTGGGGCGCGCACACGGGAACATCCGTGACCGTCGGGTCCGGGGGACCCGACTGATCACGGATCGGGGTGAATGGCCGCTGTGCGCGGCCTTTCACCATGTGATCGCGCCTTCAAATGACGGCGTGATCACATGTAAACAAGCCGGCGGAAGCGCCGGCTTCTCTCTCCTCTCCGCACCGATCGGTGAAGTGTGAGAGGAGAGAGGGGGGAGAGAGGACACGCTGCAGCGCTGTGGGCGATGTGTAATGCCCACAGCGCTGCCAGGTCACAAAATACTCCCCCCCACCATCTATTTAGCACCCACCCACCACCCCCCAGCCA
>BLSH010230041.1:0-14938 GCA_018402905.1 Glandirana rugosa
CCCTTTTATTTAAATGGGTTGCGTTTGGTGAGCGGTAGTGCAGGCTTGTGGGGGCCCTAGTGCATTACTTTGCCCAGGGGCCCATGATGCTATTAAGATGGCCCTGCCAGTCAAAGACCTAAATCCAGTTGAGAATCTGTGGCAAGACTTGAAATTTGCTGTTCGCAGATGCTCTCCATCCAATCAGAGCTTGAGCTATTTTGCAAAGATGAATGGGCAAAAATGTCACTCTCTAAATGTGCAAAGCTGATAGAGACATCCCCAAAAAGACTTGCAGCTGTAATTGCAGCGAAAAGGGGTGCTACAAATTATTGACTCAGGGGGGCTAAATACAAATGCATGCCACACTTTTCACATATGTGTAAAAAAAACGTTAAAAAGCATTAATTTTCCTTCCACTTCACAATTATGTGCCACTTTGTGGTGGTCTATCACATAAAATCCCAGTAAATTACATTTATGATTTTGGTTGTAATATGACAAAATATGTAACATTTCAAGGGGTATGAATTCTTTTTCAAGGCACTGTATTTATGACCATTTTATTCAGCAACAGTCCTCAGTCCTGCAAGCAGTGATGGAGATGAGAAGCCACAGCCTCCCTATTCCTAAAAATACACTGTACCCCAAACCATACCTCCCAACAGTCCTGTCCTGTACCGAACTATTCTGCATGCCTGTACATTGTGCCCACAGCTCATTCATTTTCAAATTGTCACAGGATTTGCATATGTATGAACTGGTGTATTGAGGAGGGTCTGTACTGGAAGGGAGGGAGGAAGTCTGAACTGGAGGGGTGCAGTCTGTACTGGTGGGGGTCTATACTGAGGTGAGGCTAGGAGGGAGCTATGTGCTGTGGGGCTGGCCCAAATCATTGTGCTGCCTGGGTCCAAGAATGAAATGCTGCCCCCCCCAAAAAAAAATCACGTCTGCCAAAAGGCCCCCGCAACCATTATTTTATATCATGATAACTAAAACTAAAATTACATTTATCAGGAAGTCAGATTTACATGCAACAGCACCTTGTCTATATGCATAATTATATGACATACCATTATTTTCAATTCCAAGGGGTGGGCTAGGGTAGTATAGGGGCAGGCAGAGCGGCCTGGGGGAGGGGGGGGGGGGCAGTTGTCATGACACACAAAACTGCTGAACAAAAATCTTAGTCGTCAATTTGCTGGGTAAATAGAAGAGAAGTAGAGGCAACCATGGTTCAATATGCTGCCCCTCTAAAATTGCTGCCTACCACTGGGACCCATGGTAGGGCCGGCCCTGGGCTGGTCTGTACTGGCGGTCTGTACTGAGGGGTTGGTCTCTACTGGGGGTATGAACAGAGAAAGGTCTGTGGCATGGTCAGGGGTCAGGCTCAGAGACCAGTACCCATCACAGTAGAGAGACGATTTGGGCTCGGAGGAAGGGATTTTTATTGGAAGAATTGAGTCATTTTTGGTTATACTCTGTACACTTCCCTGTGCATTACACATTCCTGACCCCTGCAGCATGTTCGTCAGATAGACACCATGTTGTAGATTTGTTGGTGTTTACCACTGTATGCTCTGCAAGAGCTGTTGGGCTGCCACAATATACATAGACTGTACTCAAAGTTGAAGCAAGCTAAACAATTACGGTGTCAGTTTGGGTTCTTATCTAAGCTGCTGCAAGAATATCTTTTGGCCATACCCACTTTTTGCTTTGGAGCGTTACATGTGCACAAAAGGAAGGTGTGACAGACCCAAACACGAGAGGGCTTTTGGAAGGGACTGCAGGGTAACCTCTTGCCTTCTGGCTCTGACATTTGAGGGTGCTATGAGCATTCAGTACGATGTCCTGTTATATAATGCAAGATGACATTACCACATTTAACAGTCAAGGAAGCCATGATGGCCTCTGCCCACTTGAAACTCAGAGAGAAGATGTATGTGAAAAGAAAGCTGTTAATGAGATTTGGAGACAGCCCTGGGTCTTCTTAAATAATGGTGCTGAACTGTCTGGGTGGGCACTGGCCTGAGTCACCTAGGCTTGTCTAGGAGACTAGTTTTTAATTAGATCACTGTTTATGTTGGCTGTTCCTTAGATGTGTTACTGATTTTACAGTTTGCATTGTTTAGGATAATGTGATCAGGCTCTTATCTGATTTTGTGTGGTATATATTCTGTGTGAATTTACAATAAAGTCAGTTACAGTTTGCAGCTAAGCTAGTGTTGTCTAGTTCTTGGGTGCAATGTTCAGCTACTGTATAATACCTGGTTCCTGGTTACAGAGAGGAGGAAGCTGTATCTTGGCAGAAGCACCCAAGTGAGGTGCTAGGTGGTCCATCACAGGAGGCATGCCTAAACCCAGTGCCTGCTGTGCAGGAAACTTCAAATATCCACAGGCAGAGGAGTTATTGTCTCTCCAATGTCATTTACTTACCTTTGCGATTATGCACAAAATACCAACTGTTGATGAAACTCAAGAATTTCTCCTATGAAATATCAACAGACCAGAGCAAAAGAGCATGGTTCAGTATTCCCCAAAGGTGGACATTCACCACGGCTGGTTCAGCAGGGAATGTAAAAAAATATGCATAGTTAGCTTCTCATATTCCTAACATGTGCCTGCTATACCATCATAGCCGTGC
Source organism: Glandirana rugosa (assembly GCA_018402905.1). Lineage (NCBI taxonomy): Eukaryota > Metazoa > Chordata > Amphibia > Anura > Ranidae > Glandirana > Glandirana rugosa. Next base: position 2,624 of record BLSH010230041.1, read on the forward strand.
GCACAGGGTGTACCAGGGTGTACCGTGTCACCCCTCCCCCTTAACCCGCAGCGCTGCCATCCTCCCTCTTCTGCTGGCTGTTACAGGGCATATTTCAGTAAAAATGTAATTTACGGGCCCCTTCCTTTCTGACCGGTACTGATCACTCATGCAGTTTACTATGCTTGTTTCTAAATGAACAGGAAGTTGTTCAGCAGAGAGCACTTCCCATTAATTCACTGTCTAGTGCAACTGAGTTTGCAGAGAAAGGGACTGGGGAATCCGTGTCCTCAGTCCCTTTCCCCATCTCAAAAGTGAGACATCAGGGGTCTGTTTGGACCCTTGATATTTCAACAAAGCCCTCCAAAGGTGCTCCTAAAGAATTGTAAAAAAAAAAAAAATATTGTAAAAAATAATTAAAACATTTGTAAAATATAAGAAAAAAATAATAAAAATGAAAGAAAAAATACTAATACCATCTTCTGCCCTACTGGCAAAGTCCACTACCCTAATGAGACCATCTACTGATGCCGACATCTTCCTTACTGACATGTACACTGTTCTACTGATACCGTCCATGTTTTAATACATTTCAGAGCTGTCAGGTTATTTTAGGTTGAACAGAAAAAACTATTATTGTGTACCAGGCTTGAGTTGCCGCAACTTTCTAGATTCCTGGACACGCCCGACGAGTATAAATTTCTTTGCTTCCCTCCCTCAGGAGCTACAGCTGATGAGACCAGGTGATCTGCAGCTATGTGAATGGCACTTCATTACCAGAGCCTCCATGTGGGCAGCTGGAATGCGCCTGAGAGTACACAGCTTCTATAGAAGACCCAGCTACTGTGGGGAGCATCTCCCCAGTTGGTACCAGAGTACTGCAGTTCCAGTGGGGGGGTTGCTTTGTCCTTGGATCCCGCCAACTGTTCACCTGTGGTACCTGAGCTACTCATCCTCATTGAAAGATCATCACAAGTAGTGGTCTTGAAATGTTTTACTGAAGTTGTGATTCTCAGCTTGACTCTTGTTGAGATTATACTATGCAGCCACATGTTGAGTAACAGAGACATTGTGGTGAAGAGTCCATGATTGTGCAGCTGTTATTAATCTGCATTGTATGCATGCTTTTGCCATCCCAAAATGGTTTTGCATTACTGCTGAATTATCCCACTGATTGCTCATTCTGTTAAAGGCCATCAACAGCAGTCTTGGTATTCTCTCATTACTGGTTTTCTTTAAAAATGGGTAATTGCAGTGAAAAAAGGCATCTAAACCAGGACTCAGGGAGAAGGCTGTGGAGATGCAAGTGGTAGAGTTGCAGTTATCCCTAGCCAAACATCTTTTATTTGTTTTAAATAGATTGCAGAAGTAGGAGAAAACATTGTCACAAAGTTTTGCTATCTGCGTCCCATTGAAAATATTTCCCTTTACAGAAGGTAAGAGGAAATCTCTACAAAGTGAGACACCATTTCTGCACATGAATCGCACAGAAACGTGCATTTCTCTGCAATTTACAAGTGGTTCTGTGCAGTGCGAGTTCAGCCCATACATTTTGAAAAGGCCAAAATTGCACCGTACCAAGGTAGTGCATGCCATACTTTTTAAAATGCACTGTAACCTGCTCACACCGGATCGCATGGTACTTTTGTACCATGTGATCCAGTGCAGGCAAACTCACCGCATTTGGGACCTGTGTTTGGGGTGTCATTAACTTTCCATTGACACCCACTGCAGATCGCAAATGGAGCGTGCTTTGCATGCAATCTGAACTGCACAGGAACGCACAGAGAGTATAAACCCTGCTCTTAGCTGCAAAGTTCCATCTACCATCTGCCATGGTCCCTTCACAGTCTGCTCCCCAACCTCAAAGACTTGTATCAAATAGATCAGATCAGCAGTGTTTAGCATCTTTTGCATTTACATCATCTACTGCAAACAAAATGCACCCAAGTGGCAACTTTAAGCTGCATACACATGGGCAGATTTGACTGTACAGCGTAAACACGCTGCATATTTTGGTGCTCTGTACAGCTTTCTGCAAACATGAATGTAGGAAGGTGGTTGTACACTACTTGCATAAAAGTTATGCATGTGCAAAAATGAAGTGTTCTGAATGCAGGTAGGTACCAGTTCAGGTGCTCAAACACCAAAATGGGGAAAATCTGTCATTTTGAATTCCCAGAATGATTAGAGAATACAGTTTATAAAATAGTCTAAGATAAATAAATCCAGCAAGTGGCGCTTTTTTTTTTTTTTTATGGAAAACACCTAATGTGAGAGGTTAGAGGACAATGGCCAAATTTGTGATGAGAGGAACTGCACTAATAACTGCTTTTACAAAAGTGTTTTGCAGAAAGCTGTGTGGAAAATGCCGTGTTAATGAGAGTAATCAGAAGACAATGGCCATATTTGAGCATGTTGAGAAGTGCTCAGATAACCACTCTTTCCAAGTGGTTTGCATTAGAACTTCTGTAAATGCACAGGTTGAACTTAGAAGAGCAGGAGTTAAAATAGGCCAGGTCCATATGTTGCCTGGGAAGATGAGACTCCTGTGGGCAATGGATCACAGAACTGCAGTAGAAAGAGTAATCCCTGGTGTTCTGTGGCATGCAGGAGGTAGGGTCCATAAATAGGATTTTTCTACAAACAGTAAAATCCTATTTTTATAATCTAAAGAGGGACATAAAAAGTCTATCAGTAGGCTCAAAATAACAATAGACTAAGGACTTCCTGTAGCTCAAAGAAGCACCCGATGGACCTTAGGTCCAAAGCTGGCATCAGATGAGGCTGTAACATCTACCTGGTAGAACTTAGAGGATGTGAGAAAAGAAGACAAGGTGGCAGCTTTTCAGATGTATGAAAATGGTTGCTTGGTGCTGAAAAGCCCAAGGACTCCCTAACATAGTAGTGTGTGCCTTGACAGAAAAGGGTGGGGTGCAATCTCTGGGACAATAAGTATAAATTATGGTTTGCTTGAACCATTATCTCACCTGAGATCAGGGTTGGCCCAAGACATTGTGCTGCCTGGGACCAAGAATGAAATTCTGCCCCCCCCCCCACCCACCCAAAAAAAATAAAAAATCACGCCCACCAAAAGGCCCCCACATCCATTATTTTATATCATGATAATTAAAACTAAAATTAAATGTATCATTTAATCAGATTTACATGAAACAGCACCTTGTCTATATGCAAAATTATATGACATACCATTATATTCAATTCCTGGGGCAGGTTAGGGTGGTATACAGACAGGTTAGTATATAGACAGGCTAGGGCAGTATATATACAGGCTAGGGCAGTATACGGGGGGCTAGGGTAGTATAGGAGCAGGGGAAGTGGCCCTGGGGCAGTTATTATGACACACAAAACACCTGGAAAAAAAATATTGGTCGTCTTAATGCTTGGTAAATAGAGAGGCGGCTGTGGTTCAATTTGCTGACTCTCCTAAAGTGCTGCCTGGGTCCAATGGACCCACTGGGACTCATGGCAAGGCTGGCTCTGCCTGAGATGGTGAAAATGAGAAGCTGCTGTACCTTTACAGGGTTTCTCTGGAATTACAAGAAGCAGTCTTCCTGAAAAAAGCAGTGGAAAAATCCTTTTGGTGTACTGTAGCCGGACATAGAGACAGAAGGACAGTGTTTTGGTTGAGTCTCAAAAGAATGTTTTTCCTTCCCGGGATGCACATTTGTCCCAACTGACATGAACAGGACTGCCTGCATGTGGATGCATGCCCTTGTGAATGAGGCCACATTGCTTTAATGGATTCAAATGAACATTTTAAAGCACAGAGAAAACCAAATTTAGATCCCACAGGGGAACCAAAAGAGGGAGGGGGGGGGCTACATGGGTAATGGCCTAAACAAAGGTCATAATCAATTAGTAAGAAGTCAGTGGTTTAAGAAACTGAATACAAAAGGAAAGACCTGGTCCTCGACAGTGCTAAGAGCCAAACACTGGTCTAGCCCCAGCTGTAGGGAGGGAGGGTTCATCCCACCTAGAAACTCAGAGTGGAAGTCTCAAGACTCTCATCGAGTTTAGTATACCTTCCAGAGCCAATGGGAAAATAGGATTTTTCTTATTATATTTACCTGTAAAATCATTTTCTTTGAATACATCACGGGACACAGAGTTAGGCTATTATTCATTACTTACTGGGTTATACACCATCTTTAGGTGAATGGACACGGATAGTCTTAGACAGGAAGTGATCCCCTACATAACCCCTCTCATACACAAAGTACTTCAATTTTGTAGCAAACAATGAATCCTCAAAAGAGGGGAGGGACCTCTGTGGCCCATGATGTATTCAAAGAAAAGGATTTTACAGGCAAGTATGATGAAAAAAATCCTATTTTCTTTATCATATATCACGGGACACAGAGTTGGGCTATTATTCATTATTTGAATAGATTGACATCTGGCCATCCCCAATGCTGGCAAATTTCCTGGAACACATTCAGGTGTAGGGACCATTCCCCCGGGCAGATTTGCTGGCGGCTGAGATAATCTGCCTTCCAGTTCTCAACCCCAGAAATACACAGGTTAGTATGTGTATAGCCAGAAATCCCCCCTTATTTTTGGGGAATTTTAGGGCACAGATAACAGTGTCAAACATATAAAATAAATACAATTTATTGAAAATACAAGCTACAAAATTTAAAATTATACAACCATACAGCAATATGTAGCCAAAGAGGTAGTAGAGAACAAGGTTTATATCAAGACTGGATTTTCTTGCAGCTTTTTAAGCATTTCTTGTCAAATGGCCCGACATGTTTCAGGATACATAATTCCCTTCTTCAGGGGCATTCATTTGCAAAGTACAAGATATATGCTGAAAAAATATACACACACAGATTAATAGCTTTCCCCCCAGAGGTACATATATCTCCATGGACATAAATTCTCAAAAAATACATTTCTCGTATATATCGTTACAGAACAAGATTACCCTGTTAAACCATGTTCCACACCTGTCTGGGTAGATATTAACCCTGCAACTAGCGCCACCAGAAAGAAACGGGTGCCCTTTCCCCCTAAAAGGTGAAGTGCCAAGATGGTAGGCAGGCAGGCGTCCACTGTTCCACTGAACTCCCAAATTCGGACCAAAGGTGCCTGGCCGAGGCAGCAGGGAGCCGCCAGCCCCTAAGTGAGTGACCACCTTGTGTACCACTGGGTCTGTATGGAAAAATACATACAAACATACGCTAATGACACGTAAAATTGGACGTCCCATAATTATCCAAGAGGCTATCTGCAATATTGTATACGACTATCTATAATTCATTTGTAAATAGAGTGTAGATATAAAGACTTACACATTGGGCATACATGTATATGGAGCTAGATTTGCCCTATGTGAACCACTGCGGTGACCCATTAAATTAATAGGCCCAAAGGGGACGGACGACAGCGGCTCGCAGAGGTAGCCTGTAACGGAGATAACCATTGCGCCATGAGCCCAAGGATTAAGCCCCTTCAACCAAGGGGCATTGCCGTAAGAGGTATATGTCTAGGGACATTGGTCCCCTCCTCTAAATAGGGGGGCCTTGCCTTGTCTAATAAAAATGGTTAGCAAAAAGTCTTACCATAGGAAAGAATAGCGTGGAGCAAACAGTATCCGTGGCGGCGTGTGCAATAGATCCCGCCTCACTCTCACTATAAGTACCCGCGTCCATGTCCTGGTCAAACGACGTCAGTGCGGACGTCACAGGGAGCGCCGGGAAAGGCTGGGACGGAGACCGCCCCCTTCCTCCCTGTGCGCGCGCATTGCCGTTGGTGCATATGGCATCCCGTCACGGGCCAAGGGAAACACCGCTGTGGCAGAAACACCACAAACCAAAAAGGGATATGCGCATGCGCCGTCCACAAAGAACCGGCACCAAGGGCGCAAAACACGGACCGGACCCGAGGCGGGGCGACCCACCGCAGGCAGTCAACCCAACACCACTGCCCCAGCCCGAGCCTCCGGCCCAAAAAGAAGTCCCCGAAGTGGGCATGCGCGGTCCGCTCGCCTCACCCCGGGAGGGCAATCTCCGAAGGAGAGACCAAGGGGGGAAAGAGCGGGTCCCGCAAGTCCAAGTCGCCGGCGCATCAAAGTGGCCGAGGCAAAGACCCACACCGGATGGTGTCGGACCCGACCTGGCCCAGCAGATGCTGCCCCCCCGGGTGAGGAAAAGAACCCCGAGGGGGGCCTTTGTGCGCCGGGTGGAACCAAAGAACACCCGCCCACCTGTGGCTTGCATGGGCATACCTACCCTGGAAGAGACAGAAGGAACAGGGACAAGATAATTCAAAAGCACATAACCATATATTTAATCACAGTCCTATAACAGCACATTATGACCACATTTAATGCCCACCCACAAAATAATGCCCATACTAATCAGTTATTGAAATCACTCATATATATACAACCCTATGTAGGGAAACTGTCAAGGCTAAATAGACTCTGTCAACTTAAATGCTCAATCCACTCCTTCCATTTCACCCAGGTATGTTATTATTCCTTCTCACAACCTCCCGAGCTGAAACCCTCCAGGAAGGGGCTGAAGCTTAACTGGGTATTCAGCCCAGGGGGGGGGGGGGCTGTGGCCTCCAATCTGTCAATCCAGCGTGTTTCACGCTGGAGCAACAGCTTGTTCCACTCTCCCCCACGTGGGTTGGGGTGTATACGATCCAAAATGATGAAACTGAATTTGTGGCACCGGCCCTTATGAACAGTTCTAACATGTCTGTCTAATGGAAAGTCAGCATGGGCCGCCTTCATGGTGGAGACATGGCGATAGGCCCATCGCCAAAAACTTTGGTTTTACCCACATAGAAGCTGCCACATTGGCAGGTTAAAAGGTAGACTACTCCAGGTGTTTTGCAATTAGCGAAATGTATTGGTTTATAAGGGAACCCATTGGGTAGAATAATGTTAGATGATGTATTCATATATTTGCAGTATGGACACCCTCCACATGTAAATGTTCCCTTGCGTTTACAGGGGTCTCCACGAAATGAGTCTATAAATTTACTTGTCACTAATTGGTCCTTCATGGATCTAGCTCTGCGATATGTTATCGCAGGTGTATTGGGTACACATTGGCGCAACACTGGATCCACACATAGTAAATGCCAGTGTTTGCTTATGATTTGTCAAATTGCTCGATGCTGAATATTGTATCGTGTGATTAGGCGAGTAATTGGACGTTGGGTGTGCCGTTGGGGCGGAAAAAGTAAGGGGTGTCTATCCTGTTTGTACTCCCTCTTAAACGCTTTTTTAAACATTTGTGAGAGTACCCTCTTTCTAAAAGTCTCAATTTTAGGGCTTGTGCTTCTTTAAGGAAAAACTCATTCTTGGAGCAGTTTCTTCGTAGTCTTAGATATTGACTGTACGGAATAGATTTCAATAGCGCCTGGGGGTGGGCACTCGAAGCATGCAGGATTGTATTTCCCGCCGTTGGTTTACTAAATAAATCACTAGACAGACTACCGTCTCGATTCTTGTGGATTGTTAGGTCTAAAAATGTTATTTGTGACTCATCCCATGACATTGTAAAGCTTAACTTGAAATTGTTTTTATTCATTGCCCCCATGAACACCTGAAGGGCGTCCACCGGTCCCTCCCATAAAATCAGGATATCATCAATATAATGGAACCATGCTGAAATGTAGCTGGTAAATGGTGTCAACATTTCGTCAGATAGGAGGGCTCTCTCCCATTCCCCCAGGTACAGGTTCGCATAAGATGGAGCACAACAAGTGCCCATTGCTACCCCCTGTACCTGGAGGAAATAGGAGCCGTCAAAAGAAAAGGTATTGTGCATAGGAATAAATTCAAGGGCATCCACTATGAAATTGTGCAATTTAATGTCATCTTTATGTGTCTGGGAAAGGATGTGATGAATAGCTGCAATTCCCAGGTGGTGGGGGATGGAGCAATACAATGCCTCCACATCCACCGCCACTAGGATTGCATTAGGTGCAAGAGTCATACCATCCAGTTGTTGAAGTAAATAAATCGTATCCTTCACATATGAAGGTAAGCTGATCACATGCGGTCTGAGATGCATATCTACAAATTTACTTAAATTCTCAGTGGCTGATTCGTTGCCAGAGATGATAGGGCGCCCCGGAGGATCTACTCTATTTTTATGGAACTTTGGCAAACTGTAGAAGGTTGGAATTTTTGGAAATGGAGTCTGAATGTACTCCCAAGTGTCCTTATTGATAATAGATTGTGCTAATGCTTCATCCACCAAATCGAAAAATTCTACATGGTATCTTTCAATTAGATGTTTTGAAATAGGTTTGTACCAGGTCTCGTTGTGTAAGACGTCCAAGCACATGGAACGATATTGTTCATTGGACATGATAACAATATTTCCACCTTTGTCTGATGGTTTTATAGTGATTTCATTCCTACTTTTAAGATTGTCCAGGGCCACCCTAACATTATCGTCACCGGCAGCTTTTTGGATTTTTAATATCCCTACTTGTGGCTGCTACAAATGCTGCCAGATTGATATTATTTGAAAGTTGAGGGAATTTGTCTGACTTTTTCTTCAAAGTTGGTAACACTTTTTGTGATGTTGGTGTAATTTGGTTTGTGATATGCTCCGCTAGAAGGGATTCCAAATCTACTATATCTATAAGATCCGTATCTTGTTGCTCCATTAAAGATATTAGTTCATCAATGTCCTCCTCTGAGGGCACCTGATCAAGGGGCCCAGAGGAGGGACCACTGACGTGGTAGCTATTCAAGAGAACCTTTCAAGCAAATAAATGCACATCTTTTATTACCTCAAATTTGTTGAGTTCTGCTTCAGGACAGAAGCTGAGGCCCAAAGCTAATAGATCAAGCTCCTCATCTGAAAAACTATAATTGGATAAGTTCACTATATTGAGTTGATTGACCCTAGAATGAGTCTTTAACGTTTGCTGTGATGTTATGTGTTCAGTGTGTTGTCGTAATTGGGGATGGAAAAAGAAGGTGTAGAAGTGACTGACTGTGAATTCAAAGAAGAAGTAGAAGAGAGTGCAACACCTGTGGTGATGTTAGGAATAGACCCTGCACCAGAATTAGGAATAGTAGATTGTGAAGAAGATGAAACACCTTGTGCATTACCTTTACCCAAAGACCGAAAAGACTATAATATGGAAGATTGTTGCACAGGTGTGGATTCATTGCGTTTTTTCTTTGTATCTAGATTCTCTCCTGAACGTGTCCTTTTCATCTTTTTGTGTTTGTTGTTGTGCTTCCTTCCTTGGAAAAAAGAAGAAGAAGAAGAAAATGAAGAATTCAATGATGATGAGGAGGCTTATTCCGTTTGAGACTGACTGGGTTTTTGCTTTCTATACTTTTGTGTTTTATTGCCCTGTTGTTGCCAACAGTAGACTTTTTTCTCTTGGAAGGCACGCTTGTCCCTCCAGAATTTTTTCTCTTTAGTTGCTAGAATTTCATGTGTAATACGATCTAAATCTTATTTTCTTGTTCCTTAAAGTTGGGCAAGTTTTTTAGAGGTTCAAGTTTAACATAGATAGATGAGATTTCCCTATCTATGTGAGCAATACGTCCCTGATATTCCTCCATCAGAAGTTGCATCATATTTTTGGTGCAACTGTGAAGGACGTTCTCCCATCTACTTTTGAAGGACTCATCCAGATCCTCCAAAAGAGGGAAGACCTGGATGCGTAGCCCAAATGGGTTTATGTCCTCTTGGATATATCTGGCAAAGCTCTCTTTATGCCAAAAGTATGCAGCTTTTTTCTCTACTAAATTTCCTAATTGGAAACACAATGAGGTTAATTCAGATTGGGGAATTTCTGTGGACCTATGCTCTTTATGGAAATCCTTCATTAAGGAATCCCATTCCTTGCCCTGAATAATATTGGCAGAGAAGGACTGTAAATTAACTTAGATATATATATATTAGTGAGAATATCCACGAAAGAGGCTGCACTGTGGGAGGACCTTTACTCTGTGTAAAATATTCTAAAAAGTTGAGATCAGTAACAATCAAAAGACCATGAGGGAGGGGAGAAGGGTATTGCTCCACACTATTCTTTCCTATGACCCAGTGGTACACAAGGTGGTCACTCACTTAGGGGCTGGCGGCTCCCTGTTGCCTCAGCCGGTCACCTTTGGTTCGAATTTGGGAGTTCAGTGGAACAGTGGACGCCTGCCTGCCTACCATCTTGGCACTTCACCCTTTAGGGGGAAAGAGCACCAGTTTCTTTCTGGTCGCGCTAGTTGCAGGGTTAATATCTACCCAGACAGGTGTGGAACATGGCTTAACAAGCATATACCTTGTACTTTGCAAATGAATGCCCCTGAAGAAAGGAATTATGTATCCTGAAACATGTTGGGCCATTTGACAGGAAATGCTTAAAAAGCTGCAAGAAAATCCAGTCTTGATATAAACCTTGTTCTCTACTACAACTTTGGCTACATATTGCTGTATGGTTGTATCATTTTAAAGTTTGTATCTTGTATTTTCAATAAATTGTATTTATTTTATATGTTTGACACTGTTATCTGTGCCCTAAAAGTCCCAAAAAATAAGGGGGGATTTCTGGCTATACGTCTATTCCATGGGATGTTGGCACATAGGGTCTTATATATCCAGGTGATCATAATGTTTATCATGGAATATACGTTGGGATGTTTGCTTTCCAAAATGGGGTCATTTTGTGGGTAATTCTATTGTCCTGGATCTCCAAGGCCTTCAAAAGTGTAATAGGTCTTTAGGAAATTTTCTATGTAATTTATGCTCCTAGAATGCTTGATGGTGCTCCCTGCATGTTGGAACTCTCTTTGTGGCCAAGCTGTGTAAAAGTCTCACCCATGTGGTATCGCCATACTCAGGATGAGTAGCAGAATATCTTTTGGGGGGTAATTTTTGCTATGTACATGCTATGTGTTAGAAATATCTTATAAATTGAACAGGTAAATAAAAATAAAAGCATTTTCATTTTCTTTCCACGTTTTTCGAAGACTTGTGGAAAAAAATGAACCATTCAAAAGACTCATAATGCCTCATAGAATATATGTTGGGGTGTTTTCTTTCCAAAATGGGGTCATTTTGTGGGTATTTCCACTGTCCTGGTGCTCCAGGGCCTTCAAAAGTGTAATATGTTGTTAGGAAATTTTATATGTAATTTATGCTCCTAGAATGCTTGACTGTGCTCCCTGCGTGTTGGACCTATCAATGTGAACAGGCTGTTTAAAAGTCTCACACATTTGGTATCAACATACTCAGGAAGAGTAGCAGAATATATTTTTGGGGTTCATTTTTGCTATGTACGTTCTATGTGTTAGAAATATCTTATAAATTGACTACTTTGTGTAAAAATAAAAGCGTGTTCATTTTCTTTCCATGTTTTTCGAAGACTTGTGGAAAAAAATGAACCATTCAAAAGACTCATAATGCCTCATGGATTATACGTTGGAATGTTTGCTTTCCAAAATGGGGTCATTTTGTGGGTAATTCTATTGCCCTGGATCTCCAAGGCCTTCAAAAGTGTAATAGGTCTTTAGGAAATTTTATATGTAATTTATGCTCCTAAAATGCTTGATGGTGCTCCCTGCATGAACTCTCTTTGTGGCCAGGCTGTGTAAAAGTCTCACCCATGCGGTATCGCCATACTCGGGATGTACATGCTATGTGTTAGAAATATCTTATAAATTGAACACTTTTTCTTTCCACGTTTTTCGAAGACTTGTGGAAAAAAATGAACCATTCAAAAGACTCATAATTAGAGTTGAGCGAACCCGAACTGTAAAGTTCGGGTCCATACCAAACTTTGGGGTGTCCGTGACTCAGATCCAAACCTGGACATTTGAAAAAAAGTTTGGGTTTGGGTTCTGGGTTCGGGTATTTGATCACGCATGTTGTTGAATAGCTGCAGGGCAGCCAATCAACAAGCGTTTCACTGGTTTGCCATTAGAAGCCATCACAGCCATGCCTACTAATGGCATGGCTGTGATTGGCCAGTGCATCATGTGACCAAGCCTATTTATAAGCTGGAGTCACGTAGTGCTGCATGTCAAATGCTCTCTGGGTAGTGTAGGGAGAGGATGCTGCCGGCGCTGTGAGGGACAGATTGCAGATATAATAACATCTCATCCTGCATTACAGAACGATCTGATTTTGGACTAGGTAGAGATTACTATTACTACTGCTTTTAGGGACAGATTGCAGATCTAATAACTAGAGTTGACTGAACCTCTGGAAGTTCGGGTACTGCTGGTCCGGCCGAGCTTCGGGACAAAGTCCGGGTTCGGGTCCGGACAGAACCCGAACGTTCGCACGGACCCGAACCCCATTGAAATCAATGGGGACC
>BLSH010230073.1:6675-21540 GCA_018402905.1 Glandirana rugosa
CGACCCGTCGCCCGTCTCCGTGTAGTTCGACCCGTCGTCCGTCTCAATGTAGTCCGACCCGCCCAGCTTGATGTGCCTCTGCCCGCTGCCCAGCTTGATGTGCCTCTGCCCGCTGACCAGCCTGATGTGCCTCTGCCAGCTGCCAAGCCTGATGTGCCTCTGCCCACTGCCCAGCCTGATGTGCCTCTGCCCGCTGCCCAGCCTGATGTGCCTCTGCCCGCTGCCCAGCCTGATGTGCCTCTGCCTGCTGCCCAGCCTGATGTGCCTGTGCTCGCTGCCCAGCTTGATGTGCCTCTGCCCGCTGCCCAGCCTGATGTGCCTCTGCCAGCTGCCAAGCCTGATGTGCCTCTGCCTGCTGCCCAGCCTGATGTGCCTCTGCCCGCTGCCCAGCCTGCTGTGCCTCTGCCAGCTGCCAAACCTGATGTGCCTCTTGCCCACTGCCCAGCCTGATGTGCCTCTGCCCACTGCCCAGCCTGATGTGCCTCTTCCCACTGCCCAGCCTGATGTGCCTCTGCCCACTGCCCAGCCTGATGTGCCTCTGCCCGCTGTTCAGCCAGATGTGCCTCTGTCCGCTTTTCAGCCGGATGTGCTTCTGCCCACTGTCCAGCCAGGTGTACCTCTGCCCACTGCCCAGGCTGATGTGCCTAAGGTTCTTTTCTCAGTTGCCTCGATTGGGTCCCTCCTACAATACTTTGCTCCGATGGCGCTAAAGCCTGGTGGTCTGGACATACCCTTTGCAATTGGTAGCCACGTTTACCTTCACGGCCTTGGTAGTGGTGAGCTCCAGGGGAATGGTAGAGCACCATTTGTGGCTTGCCATGACCTGGATGCAGTTGCCATGATGCCAGGTGCATTAGGGGACCCGTGTCGGGTAACCAGTGCCTTGGGGAAACCTAAATGGCCGTTAAAGCATGGAACAAGTCCTGGAGATCAGGCAAGCTACATAATTGTAACCAGACATTCCGGGGTCAGTGGTTTGGTGTTGTCACATGACCCCAGGACTAAGTTTGCGAATGACCCATGGTACCCCAGCGTTGGGATAGCTAGCCAGTTACCAGACTCAGGCGGTGGAATACCTGGCTTCTTTCTGGATCCCGGCACCCCTTGGGCTTTGAGACTTTTTGTTGTGGACTCTTTTTTTCTCAGCTATGGTCGTTTGGAGTGTCCAGAGGTCGCTCCTTCGAGGGGGGTACTGTCAGGAAATTGTCTCACCTGCTGGTGGCACTGTTTTTTCCCAGACCTATAGGCTGCAGTTCTGGTGTCCACCAGCGGGTGCCTTTCGGCAGTAAGGACCTGACATCATCCCCTGCAATCAGGCATCATCTGAGACTGATTGCAGGCAGTGTATTTAAACCTGGGGAATGCTGATGTATTTTTGCCTTGATATTCTCTTGTGCCCCTGATCTGCGATCATGTGTTTCTGAATCCTGTCTCCCATCTCCCATTCATGGACCCTGATCCTGCAGCCTGATCCCTTCTTACCTGCCCAGTCCATCACCTGTTTCCCTTTTCCTGTCCTGCTTTGTTCCCAGCTTCCCTCTGCTTGATCTCCCGTGTATGTTCCTGGCTCTGGTACGATTATGATTTGGATATCCCATGCTTTGTAAATATTGTATTTAGTCTGTCTTTGGTTTGTGTTCATTGGTTGTTGTTCACTGGTTGGGTTACACTATTCACTGAATTGGAGGTGCGTTATCTTTGTTATTTACTTATCTTTTAAATAAACACTATTATTCACATTACCTGGGTTTCGTGCGGTCTGTTGCAGTCCACACATTTCTGGTCACACTGGTCCCTGACAGGTGTACTCACTTTTGCGAGATACTGTATATACATTACCCCGCAGGTGAAGTCAAGAACCCCTGGACCTCATTACTTGGGTTATATCTCTAGTACAGGAGACATATATGGATGCAAACCAAAATGTGATCAGGTATGTAGCTGTACCACATGCCCTCACGCATAAATGAGGTATATATACTATGCAATTATATATGACCGGTTGTTTTGTTTTAAAGTGACACCACAAGAATTTGTTGCACTTTTTGATACACTATACTCCTCAGTTACATCATACTTTATGGTTTTTATGCCTGAGATAGATTATCTAGGACCCCTGCTGGATTAACAATCCCCTGTGATCACAAGCCCATAGTAAGTCCTCCATTTACCAACACTACTCATGTTAAACCAACAATAGAATGTTCATATTTAATAGTATCTTTCAAGGTTTATGGCCATATCTCTCCAGTCAAGTCTTCTCTTTGGTGCTCTAGCGCCCACCCAGGGAATATGTACCGCATGTGTGGTATTGCGTTGAGGTGGGTTCCAGACATTGAATATTATGGTTGCAATTAGAGATCACTGCTTGTAACGTGTATATACACATCTAAATATTTTTGCACTTGATTATTTCTTTCTTGTAGATGAGTACTATATGGTCTTCATAAGTCCTGATGAAGCACAAATTGGTGAAACGCGTTGGCACATGAGGACCTACTATATTAGTATTCTATTTCTTGTCAATTAACCACATGCAGCAAACTGTCATAACAAGACCCTGATATTTTCTTTTAACAATTTGATATATGCGTTGTGCATTATATTTGTTTTAAAATGTGTGATACTTCAATGCAATATGTATTTTTTTTAACTTTAGTGTATGCGCCTTTCTGGCCTGTACAGTCCGATATCCTCTTTTTTCTCCTTCGTTGTGTAAATGAACAAATTATGAAAATGGAAAATTTCATGTGAAAAAAAATAAACATAAATACTGTACATTATAGCAAATAAAAACAAGTAGATTTATGATTTGCTAAAAAAATAAGTTCAACATTTTCCGATATTTCTTCATTTTAATATTATTATTTAATAAATGAAAGGTATAAAAGAATGTTTTTTATTGATTGGATAGAACAGAAAAGGATTAGTAGAATGACTGTCATGATTTATTTGTGTCCCATTGGGACAATTTCCTTTCACCTCTTTCCCCAGAGTCAAAACAGGATGTGAGACAAATGTGTTGATTTACTAAAAGCAATTACGGTACACTGTTTACTTTGTAAGTGAAATTACATTCTGCAATGGAATTGTAAGAAAAGTCTTTTACATGATAACTAGAAAACTTTTGCAAAGCAAAGGCTTGCTGCAAGATTTGTATTACCATGCATACGCTAACTTTTGTAGCTTGCACACTAAGCATTGTGTGCTTACATGTGCACCCTCAACATTGTCATCAAACAGCCTATTTAAGCTGGATTGTGACATTAACATATTGCTGAGCGGTCTTCAGCTATTTATGCCAGCTCGGTTTCTGAGATATTAAACATTCAATTTAATGCAAGCCCCATCCACTTTGCACCCCATGTTGTTGAATTTTAAAAACAAACATGCCATTAGTTTGTGCCGCATTTGTGCTGGTTTGTGCCACAAAAATAAACGTTTGTGCCTCTTTTGGTTTCTGGGATATTGTGAGTTATGTTTGCTGAAACTCCACCCACTTTGCACCTCATGTTGCTGAATTTTAAAACCAGCAACAAAAAAAGGGAGTGGCCACCAGGGTGGCCCTCAGCCTCTGGGGCCGGGGCCTGGGCATGCTCTTCCCTCCCCACTGTGGAGCAGGGGGCCACCATCGCTCAGAGGTAGGGCTCTGAGAAACTACCTCCTCACATTTATCTGCAGCAACCTTTTGAGAAATGACCTCCTCACATTTATCCGCAGCAACCTTTTCCTCCGCCTTCCCACCTGAAACGGGGTTCCACGGATGAGAGGCCCAACTTTCTGGGCCTCTGGAACTCCCTCCCGGCCGTGGCCCACGGATCCGACCCCACCCTCAAGTTCCGCGGCCAGCTGGGCGGTCGTCCGGTTTGCCCTGGTAAGCTGCCGCGATTCGGTAAAGTCCCGGCCGGCCAGTCCAGGAAAACTGCCGTGAGCCGCCTGTTGCTCTGGCAAAGTCCCGGGCTTGACAATTGGTTTGTGTGTACAAGGCTTAAGAGTCGTGGTGTTTCACCAGCCTCCCACTTATCCTACACTTTTCATGTCTCTTCACAGTTGCAGACTAGAGTCAAGCTCAACAGGGTCTTCTTTCCCCGCTGATTCTGCAAGCCCGTTTCCTTGGCTGTGGTTTCGCTAGATAGTAGATAGGGACAGTGGGAGTCTCATTCATCCATTCTTGCATGTAACTAATTAGATGACGAGGCATTTGGCTACCTTAAGAGAGTCATAATTACTCCTGCCGTAAAATAAAGGCAAAGAAAGCAATTAAAGTGAATATAAGAGAATTTGCTGGAGTGCTGTTTTGCTTGGTTAACTCCTGGTTTAAACTTTTGTTAAAAGAGAACTATGGCCCAACCTTTTTTGCCCACTATATGCTGAAAGCACAGAGCCGCGCTGCAACCGGGACAGATCCCGACAATACTGTCGAGATCCACCCTGCCACCTGATTGACAGCTGGCTCTGCCTCACTAGAGCCAGAGCCAGCTGTACCTGTCCCCTCCCCCATCCGTTCCTCCCCCGTCTGTTCTTCCAGTCAGCGCTAGAGAATCGGAAGGGGGGGCGCTTTCCTGCAGGGAGAGGATTGGGATGGGGGGATCCCTGCGGGGGGTGGCAAAACTACACATGTGGGGTAAAACAATGTGTACAATATTCACAAAATCTGCACAAACTGGAAACAAATAAATCAAGTTGTATGTAAGATTATATAACGAGGTGTAAAGTCAGTGTGGTTTGGCAACATATAACGCACAATAGCTCGGAAACCAAAGCGGCACAAATGTTTTTTGTTGCGGCACAAACCAGCGCAAACGCGACACAAACAAATGACGTGTTTGTTTTTAAAATTCAGCAACATGGGGTGCAAAGTGGGCAGAGTTTCAGCAACTATAACACACAATATCTTGGAAACCAAAGCGGCGCAAACATTTATTTTTTTGCGGCACAAACGAATGGCGTGTTTGTTTTTAAAATTCAGCAACATAGGGTAAAAAGTGGGCGGGGTTTGAGCAACTATAACGCACAATATCTCGGAAACTAAAGTGGCGCAAACATTTATTTTTGCAGCACAAACCAGTGCAAACGTGGCACAAATGCATGGTGTGTTTGTTTTTAAAATTCAGCAACATGGGGTGCAAAATGGGCGGGGCTTGCATTAAATTGAATGTTTTCTATCTCAGAAACTGAACCGACACAACCGCTCGTGTTTGCGGCACAAATCAGCACAAATTAATGGTATATTTTTATTCAGGTTTTACAAACATGGGGTGCCAACTTCACACAGCTCAGAAGTGCAGTGAAATCACTTTTTTTAATAAAAAGGTAAAATGTTTTAAAAAGAGTAAAAATGATCAAAACATAGCCATGGTTTGGTAACCGGAACAGATAGTCAGAGCAAGCCAGTGAAACAGGAGTTAAGAGATCAGTGAGGTCAAACAAACGGAATACAGGGTCAGGAGCCAGGAGGAGTCAGCCGAGCAGGGTCTTGAATCCAGGAACCAGAAGGGAATGTCAAATAGGCAAAGTCTTTCACAGGAACACACAGCAGAGATTTCTCAAGAGATTTTGACCAGGTGAAGGTGTTTGAGATCTGATCCAGGCAGTTATTACACCTAGGAGAGCTGGCTAACGAGCAGGATATGGATATTAGACAGAGAGAAAGCTGAGACTGGCAATTAATCCTCAGCTGAGCAGCTTGCTCTGAGAAGAGAGGGCTGAGCCCAACTCTGACAGTAGATTTTCAGTTGTGCTATACTCTTTCCATTTTCAGATGATGGATTGTACAGTGCTCCATGAGATGTTCAAAGCTTGATATATTTTTTTTATAACCTAACCCTGCTTTAAACTTCTCAACTTTATCACTGGCCTGTCTGGTGTGTTCCTTGGCCTTTGTGGTGCTGTTTGCCCACTAAGGTTCTCTAACAAACCTCAGAGGACTTCACAGAACAGCTGTATTTATACTGAGATTAAATTACACACAGGTGGACTCTATTTACTAATTAGGCAACTTCTGAATGCAATTAGTTCCAATAGATTTTATTTAAGGGTATCAGAGTAAAGGGGGCTGAATACAAATGCACACAACACTTTTCACATATTTATGTGTAAAACATTTTGAAAACCATTTATCATTTTCCTTCTACTTCGCACCACTTTGTGCTGGTCTATCACACAAAATCCCAATAAAACACCTGTATGTTTTTGGTTGTAAAATGGCAAAATGTGGAAAATTTTAAGGGGTATGAATACTTTTTCAAGGCACTGTAGATGTGCCTGTTTTAATCATCAACCATGTGAGTTGCTAAATGTTGTACCTTCATCAAATGTATCCATATTGCTACACTTAGAGGCGCCTCTCTTCTCTTTTATACCCTGTAGCTCCTGTTGGATTTGGCATTATGCATTCTCTATTGACACTTTTTGTTGTTGTTGTAGTTGTGGAACAAATCATCTGAGTTTCCATTATTTCTTACGGAGGAATTTGCTTTTCATATATGAGTGCTTTGGATTACAATCATGTTTCCAGAACAAATTATGCTCGCAATCCAAGGTTTTACTATATATATAATGTCAATTGAAAATGGAAACAAGGCTCTTGAGAAGCTCTTGAGAAGCAGTAACAATATTTCTTATTAACAGTTTTCACAGATAAGCTCTATTGTAATTTAAAATGTTTATAGTTCCCGCACTGTAAGTTTGAAACATACCTACCTGCTGACATAATCTGTACTTTTACTGTAAACCAGAGTTTCTCAAACTAGGATGGTGGGGAGGAGATATGGGCTGCCCCAAGGGCCGATGAATTTCATCCAAAAAGAGGGAGGATGTTAAATCATTATATTCCTGTATACCCCATAAATTAGCTTTACAGGCCTTACGTTTTCACTTGAGTACTTACAGCACTTATGATCAGGGGTTACAGGACTTCATCCTAATGAGTGTAGCCTTTCTGTTGGACCATCATTTTTTATGTTTGATGGCCGGTATTACCTTCAATGTAAAGGAGCGTCTATGGGGGCTAAGTTCTCCCCCTCCATTGCTAACTTATATATGGGCTGGTGGGAGGAAAATGTTTTCTCCCATAATAATCCCCATAGGAATGCCATCAGAGGTTATGGTTGCTTCATAGATGACCTGATGATATTGATATGGGATCGTAGTGAGGGTGACCCCATTGATCTGCTATCATTCGCGAACGATATTTAATTAAAGTTACAATTTACAACTTCTGAAGAGATATAACATGTAATGCTGATTTGTCAATAAAGTTTCTGTTAAAAAAAAAAAGTTACAATTTACACTTTTATGCGATGATTGCAAGATCAATTTTTTGGACCTCATCATCACTGGAGATGCTATTAAAGGTAACATTGTCACCTGCACTTACCGCAAGGAGTGTGCTGGCAACTCTACACTTTTAGCTAGTAGCTGTCACCCTGCCCACACTCTCAGAGCGGTCCCGGTGGGGGAATTTATAAGGGCAAAGCGAAATTGTTCTACTAGAGAGCTTTTTGACAGGGAATGTGCCATTATCACCCAGAGACTTTTACACAGGGGCTATGACCAGTCATTGATTGACAGAGCCTGGGACATAGCTTCATGCAGAGAATGGGATTCCCTTCTTCCTGGTCGTACATCTTCTTACACCCACAGGGGGAGCAGGTCTCCAAGATGGAGATAGCCATGATTTTCACACCCCTACCATTTATCCAACAAGGACCCCTAGGAAAACTAAATATAGCAATAGGGATTCTGTCACTTTTGTAACTACATATTCACAGCAATACCATAAAATTGTGAGTCTTGTCTCAAGACATTTGCCTGTATTATTTGCCGATGGGGACCTGGCCAAAATTCTGTCTAAAGGCTGCAGGTTCTCCAGTCAGCACTTGCAGACTCTTGGCAATTCCCTATCTCTTAGTCTGTTTTCCATGACCAGACCTAAAAAGAACTTGTTGCAAACTCTAGGTTCCTACATGTGTGGTACTTCCACGTGTAGATTCTGTCACATGCACACATCTACACATAAATCGGTAATTTCCTGTGTCACTGGAAAGGAGTTCCCTAATAAAAGCTACATTAATTGCAGCTCTAGTGATGTGGTGTATATGATTGTCTGCACAGATTGCAATTTACAATACGTAGGATGCACTACACGTCCATTACGCACTCGCATTGGGGAACATTTTTATGGAGCCTCATATGCCAGTGATAGGGAGCTCTACAATGTCTCAAAGCATTTTAAGTACACGCATGCCCGAAAAATGTCATCTTTTAAATTCTGTGCCTTGGAGAGCATTGTAGTGTCCCCTAGAGGTGGTGACTCCCACAGGAAGTGGCTGTAAATGGAGGTATGGTGGATTTACCATCTCTGCACCAGACTTCCGGGGGGGATGAACCATCAATTTGATGTGGATCTCTTTATGAAATGATAGGAGGCTTTGTTTCCCCACAGGGAATGTGGGTGTTGCTTCCAGGTCAAACAGTCCTTATATATTTGCTTATTTTATCTTTGTATTGTGAGCTATGATCAAGGCGCTTGTACGCTGAAACACGTCAGATTTTCCTGTACCTTATTTTGCACATGCCTTAATAAACTTTTGTAAGAACTTTGGAGTGCCGCCTCTTCTACACTATGTGCTGATGGATGGATCAAGGCTTCAGGCACCCATCAGGTGTGGATCCAATTAAATATGGGCTTTCTCACTAATCGTTGTCTGTGAGTGCAGCACACCTGTCTTCGATCCTAAAAGAGGGACAGTTCCTCCAAATGAGGGATAGTTTGGAGCTTTGCTGACAAGTACATTTTTTTCCTCTAATGCTTCCCTTTTGAAACCTTCCACTCTCCCACTACAGATTTTTAGATCATGCATAAAACATTCAACTGCTTTCAAAGAAAGGGCATGACAGAAAGTGAAAATAACTGCTGTAAAATACAGTAATTCAATCTATTTTTTTTTGTCATTTTGTCTTGGGAGGTAGTAACTGTAAATAACATGTGGTCAATTCAATTCTGATTTTGACAGAAGAGTTTATACAAATAGTTAGACAGTTAAAATGTAAATCAAGAAAAGTTAGAAATGCGGGGGCGTGGCTACTGCCGGAGAAGATGGCCGCATGACCTGAAAGCTCCGCTTGGCCACCCGGGACAACCACCCGTTACGGGTATCTCCGACGCAGCAGACGACTACAAACAGCCCCAAAGCGAAGCCGAAAGCTCAGGGAATGACCCGAAAGAAAAAAGAAAGCGCTCACGTGAAGAAGCTGGCCATCTTCTTCCTAAACAGCTCAGG
The DNA here is from genome assembly GCA_018402905.1 of Glandirana rugosa. Lineage (NCBI taxonomy): Eukaryota > Metazoa > Chordata > Amphibia > Anura > Ranidae > Glandirana > Glandirana rugosa. The sequence continues at coordinate 15,960 of BLSH010230073.1, forward strand.
GCAGCCTAACCAAACAGCTCAGGGCGGCCCGCAATCGTAACACACTCATGGAGCAGAACAGGGGAGCAAGAGCAGCAGTTCTCCAATGGTGAGACAGGTGGGGAACCCAGAAAGCGGAGACTCCTCCGGATCCTCCTCGCCCTCCACCCAAAGCCCTGCTAAACAAAGGCCATGCATAGACCAGCAAGGAGATGAACGAGGCATGGAGATAAGCTGCACGCAGACAAGCAGCAACACACACCAAGTTGCTACAGATCCCATGGCCATGTTCCCTGCACTCGGAAAACCTATATCAGACATAACCCTGAAAGGCATGTTGATATTGCTGAGATCTGCAATAGAGACAGACATTAGAGATTGTATAAAACAGTTTCAGCAGGCACTATACGAAATTGGGGACAGGGTAACACACACAGAAACGTCCATAGATAAAATCACTACATCCTTTAACTCTATGGTAGAAGCGCACAACGAACAAGCAGAGTAGATCAAATGGTTAAAGGCTAAATTATAAGATCTTGAGGACCGGGCAAGGAGTAACAACCTAAAAATCTGGGGTATACCGGAATCCGTTCCCCAAGACCAGCTACAGAGGTATGTGACAGAGTTGTTCATCAAATTAGCACCCACTCTATCCACCTCTGATCTGATGATCGACAGAATCCATAGACTACCCAAACCCTCTTATCTGTCCTCTGATGTCCAAAGAGATGTCATCATGAGAAAGCACTACTTTAAATCCAAAGAGGCAATCACAATAGCCTTTAAGAAATCTACAGATCTCCCAGGTGAATTTACAGGGCTGCAAATGTTGCCAGACTTATCCAAACATACACTTCAGAGAAGGAAAAATCTGGCGACAATCACCAAAGCACTGAGAAATCACAATATCCCTCAACGCTGGAAATACCCAGCAACCCTGTCGGTAACACATAAAAGCCGACATATCCAAGATTACAACCTTAGAGGAAGGACTACAAGCACTGAGACAGTGGGGAATTCTACCCCCATCAACTCACCCCACACCAACTCACCCTTCCACACTAACCCCATTGGAAGAAGATTGGCAAATTGTTTCTCGCCAACGGCCAGCTAAGGCCAAACCTCCAAACGGAAATACCTGATACCCACACCGCAAATCTGTCACACACGACATGTCCCAGGCCACAGGATAATCACATATCCAATTGGCCCCATTAGTCATAACACCAGTTTGTTCTGTTCTCGGATCTACGTTGAGATCCACGTTATTTTTATTTTTATGTTTCCTCTACGAGTTCAAGATGCCAACACCACAACATCACAAACAAACGGAGCACAGTTAAAATCTTTCCCCAGGAAAAGACCACATACCAAGTGCACTAATCAGTATTATCTGCACGTAGCATAGCGATAAATCCTACAAATGACAATCACATGTCTCTCAATCAATGCCAACGGGCTTAATCATCCAGCTAAAAGATTCTCCCTCTGGAAAGAAGCCGCGTCTAACAAAGCTGATATCGTCAGTGTGCAGGAAACTCACTTCCAACAGATGAAGAATCCTACCTGCAACCACAAGGATTACCCACATATTTTTATGGCAAATGGCCCTCGGAAAAACAAAGGAGTACTGATGGCTTTTAAACATACACTAAATTTCAATTTCAAAGACACGATACTGGACACAGAAGGAAGGTATATTGTTGTCACTTGTGATGTAAATGATATCCCATTCACGTTCGTTACGGTGTATGCACTGAATATGCACCAAAAGAGATTCTTCAGCAGACTCTTAAAAATCGTCTCCAAACACAAATATGGCTACTTATTGATCTGTGGAGACTTCAACACAGTGATTGCTCCTGAACTAGACTCTTCTTCAAGCCCCAGGAATAGGAATTCATCACTTGGGTACACGTTGCATAAAGAGGGACTGTACGATGTCTGGAGGTGCCAGAATGCACTCCAGAGAGATTACACATTCTACTCCTCCAGACATCAATTGTACTCCCGTATTGATTTTATAGTAACGGACATGTGGCTCCTCCACAGGGCCTCTTCATCCAATATTAAAGACATTACGTGGTCAGATCATGCGGCCACGCTGATGTCGCTGGAGGAACAGAGTCCTAGGGACCAAACATCTATATGGCGATGCAACCTTAAAACGTTGCAAAGTCCAAAATGCAAAACGTATGTCTCTCAGCACCTCCGGGAATTCTTCCAACAAAATGCCCCGTCAGTTACAGACCCATGGGTCATTTGGAACGCCCACAAAGCATTCATAAGGGGTATATGCATTCAGCAAAATTCTAGAGCCAAAAAAGAACACAACAAAAAAAATAGATGAAATACTTTCAGAAATTCACATATTAGAGACCAGAAATAAATTAACCCCCAATCAGGTGACCTCAGACAGTCTTCACAGACTCAGAATATCCCTACGCTCCCTACTACTAGAACAATATGACCAGCACTTCCGAAAATTAAAACTTACTTCATTCTCCCAAGCAAATAAGAAGGGGAAATTCCTAGCAAACCAAATAAAAGTAAAACAAGCTAAAACAAGAATACCATATCTAATCCATCATACCCATCACCACAAAATCAAACACACTCAAGAAATAGCGAATGAATTTGCTCATTAATATGGAGCCCTGTACAATCTGAAAGATGATCCCACCATCCCCCAACCCTCTTTAGAAAACATACAAAAATTCCTGGAAAAAATTTCACTACCCTGGCTCACAGAAGAACAATTGCAAACCTTGAATGAACCCATTACCCCTTCTGAAATATCTATAATTATAAACTCTCTCCCCAATGGGAAGTCCCCTGGTCTTCCCAATGAATATTATAAATTATTCAAAGAAGAACTAACTCCACACTTACTAGAAGTGATTACCAAAGCCACATCTACCTCCACTTTACCCCCGGAGATGCTGAGAGCCTACGTAGTTACTCTTCCCAAACCAGGGAAGGAACCTACATCTGCACCCAATTTTCGACCTATTTCTTTGCTGAACTGTGATGCTAAAATAATTGCAAAACTACTAGCCAAAAGAGTCGTGATGATACTCCCTTTACCGATCAAGAGAGACCAAACAGGTTTTGTAACGGGTCACCAAACATCAGATGCTACCAGACGAGTAATAACTATAATTTATCAAGCTGAAAGAAATCAAATGCCTTCTCTGCTCCTAGCCCTGGATGCAGAGAAGGTGTTCGATAGGGTGAATTGGGCATACATGTCTGAGGTACTTTCTAAATTTGATTTTAAAGGACCTATTAAATCAGCCATCTCTTCCCTATACTCACACCCATCAGCACAAGTATACGCATCGGGGGCCCTATCCAAAACATTCTTTATCTCCAACGGGACTAGGCAGGGTTGCTCACTCTCCCCAGCCATATTCAATTTGGTTATAGAACCACTGGCAGAAGCCATTCCCTCCCATCCTTCCATTTCAGGCTTTCAAATCCACAACCAACACCACAAGATACATTCATTTGCAGAAGATATCATTTTAATGCTAACAAATCCCCTACAATATCTGACAACTGCACATCAAATCTTACAACAATTTAGCGCTATTTCATACTATAGAGTCAACACATTAAAATCTACCATCCTGGATTTGGGAATACCCCCAAAAACCAAGCAAAGAATTCAATCCGCCCTTCCATTCCCCTGGAGCCAAGGTGGGATCATGTACCTAGGCATAACTCTAACCCCCAAGATCTCCCAACTAAGCACCTCCAATATACCCCCATTGCTGTCCAAAATATCAAAGTAATTAGACAGAATCTCTAAAGTTGAGCTCTCCTGGGGAGGAAGGCTAGCGGCCCTTAAAATTAGTATTCTCCCACAACTACTATACTTGTTCAGGAATCTACCCATCACAAACCCCAATAAAATCATATCAAAAACAAACTCCACCCTTGCAAAATTCCTATGGAAAAACAAAAGACCCAGATGTGCAAAACACACCCTATACTGTCACAAATCCTTAGGAGGAGCAGGCATGCCGAATGTGATTAACTATTATTGGGCAGCACAATTAGCCGCTATAAAACATTGGATAAGCAAAAACGAGACCCCATTATGGAAAGATATAGAACAGGCCATATGCCCCACAAAAGATGCTCATTGTAGACATGTGGTCCCTGTGGAAGCTAGAAAATCTCCCAATTACAATTCAATCGACCCTTAAAGCATAGACGGTCATGAACCTCAACCATGACTCCTACGACCTAACACAAATACATTAAGAAGCAAAACCCCCCTGAAAAAACTGGGACTTTAGCGGAAACCAACTCCTCAAGGAGCAAAAAACAAACCCAAGATAAATGAAAAAAGTTTATTTATATGATTAAAAGGACAGGGCCTACAGCAGTAGGTCTGCCATCAAGGGGGTAACATTGGTGTGTAATACTCAAGACTGACATCGATATACATAACAAAGTGGAAAACAAAGAAAAAACAAAAATACAAAACATTTAAAATACAGTTACATGGGAGATCACTAGCGTCGCCACTGGGTGGCGGGAAGGCCCAATGCGTTTCGATAGTTCTTCTTCAGGGGATAAGTGGTCACAATAAAAACCTCTATATATAATGCAAAAAGAAAATATAAGAATACATTCACAGTGTTATGACTAATAGTCAGCAAATTTATAACAATTTTAGTAAGTCTCCAGCCTGAGAGGCGTGGCTTCCGGTGTCATGGACGGACGTGACTAGCGGGAGCTCTGTGCTCCACACGCTGAACCCGGCGATGATCTGATAAACTGACCGTTTACCTAGCCTAATTTCTGGATGCAGAGCCGCTGAATCACCGCTGAAACACTGCACATCGATACACAGCAGCATGCTTATAAGTCACCCGTTGGAGGAACATATTTCCTTGCTGTTTGGAAGCCATGCTTTATTTCTCTAAGCTGTGGATGGGGAAAAAGGAACTCGGCAGGAGAGGAAGCAGTAAGCCGCTTTATTGTTGTATCACCTTAAACTTAATTCACGGAGAGTGATTTGTTTTGTCCCACTTTGTTGGACATTCCCGAGCCCTTGGATATATACTGCCCTGTCAGGACCTGCAAATTGCTACTCCACAGTATGAGCAGTGGGAGTGGGGGAGGTAAGCGCACTGGCCTGAAAACTTCAGGGACTATACAGACTACACAGACTATCTTAGAGAACCAAGGGGAAAACGCCCTGACACCAAAAGATCGTTTGAAAGCATTTGCCAGAGTTGAGCGTTAAACGTCCAGGACTGTCCCGTCATATATAGGTTCCCGAGCCCTTACAGGTTGTTTCACCCTGTTTTGTTTAGTGAGAGGCACTTAATTCAAATTCCACTATGTTGTTATTTCGCCGAATGACGAAGGAGAGGACGGCTCAAGGAAAAAGGGGTAGGTGTCGAATCTCTTTATTTCGTACCGAAGGTTTGTCGTTCCTTTATACAAGGAGGTTGCCCACTGAATATTCGTACGACGACACATAGCTACACGTCACAAAGTCGCCACTAAGTCGCCGAGACGTAGGTCTTTAATCCGATCCATTTGCCAGTCAAATAGTCTAGTAGCGGCCCAAGTCGCA
>BLSH010230073.1:56471-78014 GCA_018402905.1 Glandirana rugosa
CCCTACCCTTACCCCCATTTTACTTCCTTTTGCAGCCCTCTGGGGCTTTCCAGGACTTTCCTACAGCCATTTTTGTGCCTAAAAGTTCGGGTCCCCATTGATTTCAATGGGGTTCGTTGTCCGTGCGATCGTTCGGGTTCCGTCCGGACCCGGACCCGGACTTTGTCCCGAAGTTCGGACGGACCAGCAGAACCCGAACTTCCAGGTGTTCGCTCAACTCTAGTAAGGACATTTCAAATGCAAGGTATTTTTTCAATCTGTTCTCTTTCGCTGTAAATTTGTCTCACTTTGTACTTTTATTTTTCTGTAAATATTTTACTGCACCTAAAACTTGACCTTTTCATTATCAAACCATATTTTGAAAAGTGTTAATCTTGTCCCTAAAGCTCTTAATGCAACTATCACGAATCTGTTCCTTTGAAGAGCGCTACTGTTTTTAGAATAACGCACCTGAATATAACTGTCTGCAGATGACAGTGTGTGTACAGACAGTTATTCTGAAATACTGGTATTGCTAATATAAGGGTCTTCTGGCCGGAATCCAGAAGTGGTGGCAGTGAAAGGGTTAATTGTTTGAATTAGCCCAGTAACAATCGCTCTCAGGTGGCTGACACTTAGATGGTGATCCCGCAAACTGGGAAATCTTTGTGCTGAAAGCAGCTGAGAGTGGCATTGTTACGTTCGTGACAAGTGCGTTATTGGATCAGGGGGGTCCTCGGTCGCCGGTCGGTGAGGAGGGCAGCGATCTGATACCCGCGTTCGTCACAACTCACAAGGCGCTTGAAAAAGCCATTGCTTCCAGCACCCTAACACTAGACAGATTCCTAAATGCGTGGAGAATCTGGCCATATGCTTAGACGAAAAATCGTCGAAGCTTATGAATAACAATACAAAGCCCCACATTTTAAGTAGACCCACTGAAACTGATGATCCTGATGCACCAAGTGGTTAAACATAATGTATCAATATCTAATGTATGATCTCATGGAAATCTAGAGGAGGCCACACCCCCACCTCTGCCACAGCATGTACCCAATAAGGGGCGGCAGGGGTGGAGAGGCGGTCCACAAGATTGTACCCCCCATCAACAGGTCACTAATCGCGCTAGATTAGAAATAAGCAAGGACCACAAGGGGATCTGACTGGGATGCTCCAAACAGATGTTGTGTTGGTGTTGTTGTTGTTGATGTTGTGTTGATATGTTTATAAAACTCTGTAACATACAAGCACTACTTTATATATGTACTTTACATATGTACCTTTATATCCCACTGCTTAACTATTTTTGCACCTCTGCAATCATAAATACATTTGGGATAATGTTAATTACATGGAAATTTTTCAATAAAAAATTGATTGTTTAAAAATAAAAAAGTTACAAATGACAGATATAAGACTTTGCCAGGAATAACTAACTTTTATTATATGCAGGGCTGCTTGCTTAGAAACAAAACTAAACTTGCTCTGAGACACATCTCCTGGATTAATAGTAAAATGCATTTATTTAGATTAGATTTATATTACATTAAAAAAAAATTCCAGCATGAAAAAAAGCATTAGCTTTTTATTTTACATTTTGTTCAGTTAATCGTTTCAGCTCTATAATAGGAGCATTGTTTGCAACTGAATTCCCCTGCAGGGAGAGGATCGGGATGGGGGGATCACTGCAGGGAGTGGCAAATCTACACATGTGGAGAAAAACATTATGTACAATATTCACAATATCTGCACAAACCGGGATTATATAATGAGGTCTAAAGTCAGTGTGGTTTGGCAATTTTATAACGCACAATATCTCAGGAACCAAATCGGCACAAAGCGGCACAAACCAGCGCAAACGCAGCACAAACGAATGACGTGTTTGTTTTAAAATTCAGCAACATGGGGGGGAAAGTGGGCGGGGTTTCAGCAACTATAATGCACAATATCTCGGAAACCAAAGGGGCACAAATGTTTATTTTTGCGGCAAAAAAACAGCGCAAACGTGGCACAAATGAATGGTGTGTTTGTTTTTAAAATTCCGCAACATGGGGTGAAAAGTGGGCGGGGTTTCAGCAACTATAACGCACAATATCTCGGAAACTAAAGTGGCGCAAACATTTATTTTTGGGGCACAATCCAATGCAAACGTGGCACAAACGAATGGCGTGTTTGTTTTTAAAATTCAGCATCATGGGGTGCAAAGAGGGCGGGGCTTGCATTACATTGAATGTTTTCTATCTCAGAAACTGAACCGGTGCAACCGCTCGTGTTTGCGGCACAAATCAGCACAACGGCGGCACAAATTAATGGTATATTTTTATTCAGGTTTTACAAACATGGGGTGCCAACTTCACACAGCCCAGAAGTGCAGTAAAATCACTGTTTTTAATAAAAAGGTAAAATGTTATAAAAAGAGTAAACATGTTCAAAACATAGCCAAGATTTGGTAACGGGAACAGATAGTCAGAGCAAGCCAGTGAAACAGGAGTCCAGAGATTAACGAGGTCAAACAAACGGAATACAGGGTCAGGAGCCAGGAGGAGAGTCAGCCGAGCAGTATCTTGAATCCAGGAACCAGAAGAGAATGTCAAACAGGGAAAGTCTTTCACAGCAGAGATTTCTCAAGAGATTTTGACCAAGCGAAGGTGTTTGAGATCTGATCCAGGCAGTTATGACACCTAGGAGAGCTGGCTAATGAGCAGGATATGGACATCAGGTGAGACAGAGTGAAAGCTGAGACTGGCAATTAATCCTCAGCTGAGCAGCTTGCTCTGAGAAGAGAGGGCAGATCCCAGCCCTGACACTAGGTTTTCAGTTGTGCCATACTCTTTCCATTTTCGGATGATGGATTGTACAGTGCTCCATGAGATGTTCAAACAAGATTTTTTTTATAACCTAACCCTGCTTTAAACTTCTCAACTTTATCCCTGGCCTGTCTGGTGTGTTCCTTGGCCTTTGTGATGGTGTTTGCCCACTAAGGTTCTCTAACAAACCTCAGAGGGCTTCACAGAACAGCTGTATTTATACTGAGATTAAATTACACACAGGTGGACTCTATTTACTAATTAGGTGACTTCTGAATGCAATTAGTTCCAATATATTTTAGTTAAGGGTATCAGAGTAAAGGGGGTTGAATACAAATGCACCCAACATGTTTCACATGTTTATGTGTAAAACATTTTGAAAACCATTTATCATTTTCCTTCTACTTCACAATTATGTGCCACCTTGTGTTGGTCTATCACACAAAATCCCAATAAAATACCTTTACATTTTTGGTTGTAACATGGCAAATGTGGAAAATTTTCAAGGTACTGTAGATGTGCCTGTTTTAATCATCAACCATGTGAGTTGCTAAATGTTGTACCTTCATTAAATGTATCCATATTGCTACACTTAGAGGCGCCTCTCTTCTCTTTTATACCCTGTAGCTCCTGTTGGATTTGGCTTTATGCATTCTCTATTGACACTTTTTGTTGTTGTTGTAGTTGTGGAACAAATCATCTGAGTTTCCATTATTTCTTATGGAGGAATTTGCTTTTCATATATGAGTGCTTTAGATTGCAAGCATGTTTCCGGAACAAATTATGCTCGCAATCCAAGGTTTTACTATATATATAATGTGAATTCAAAAGGGAATTAAGGCTCTTGAGAAGTTACTATGAGCAATAACAATATTTCTTATTAACAGTTTTCATAGATAAGCTCTATTGTAATTTAAAATGTTTATAGTTCCCACACTGTAAGTTGGAAACATACCTGCCTGCTGACATAATCTGTACTTTTACTGTAAACCAGAGCTTCTCAAACTAGGATGGTGGGGAGGAGACATGGGCTGCACCAGGGGCCGAGGAATTTCATCCTAAAAGAGGGAGGATGTTAAATCATTATATTCCTGTATACCCCATAAATTAGCTTTACAGGCCTTACGTTTTCACTTGAATAATTACAGCACTTATGATCATAGGTTACAGGAGTTCATCCTAATGAGTGTAGCCTTTCTGTTGGACCATAATTTTTTATGTTTGATGGCCAGTATTACCTTCAATGTAAAGTAGCGTCTATGGGGGCTAAGTTCTCCCCCTGCCTCGCTAACTTATATATGGGCTGGTGGGAGGAAAATTATGTTTTCTCCCATAATAATCCCCATAGGAATGCCATCAGAGGTTATGGTTGCTTCATAGATGACCTGATGATATTGATATGGGATCGTAGTGAGGGTGACCCCACTGATCTGCTATCATTCGCAAACAATAACTAATTAAATTTACAATTTACACTTTTATACGATGATCGCAAGATCAATTTTCTGGACCTCACCGTCACTGGAGATGCTATTACAGGTAACATTGTCACCTGCACTTACCGCAAGGAGTGTGCTGGCAACTCTACACTTTTAGCTAGTAGCTGTCATCCTGCCCACACTCTCAGAGTGGTCCCGGTGGGGGAATTTATAAGGGCAAAGCGAAATTGTTCTACTAGAGAGCTTTTTGACAGGGAATGTGCCATTATCACCCAGAGACTTTTACACAGGGGCTATGACCAGTCATTGATTGACAGAGCCTGGGACATAGCTTCATGCAGAGAATGGGATTCCCTTCTTCCTGTTCGTACATCTTCTTACACCCACAGGGGGGCGGATCTTCAAGATGGAGATAGCCATGATGTTCACACCCCTACCATGTATCCAACAAGGACCCCTAGGAAAACAAAATATAGCAATAGGGATTCTGTCACTTTTGTAACTACATATTTACGGCAATACCATAAAATCGTGAGTCTTGTCTCAAGACATTTGCCTGTATTATTTGCAGATGGGGACCTGGTCAAAATTCTGTCTAAAGCCTGCAGGTTCTCCAGTCAGCACTTGCAGACTCTTGGTAACTCCCTATCTCTTAGTCTGTTTTCCATGACCAGACCTAAAAAGAACTTGTTGTAAACTCTAGGTTCCTACATGTGTGGTACTTCCACGTGTCGATTCTGTCACACGTCTACACATAAATCGGTCATTTCCTGTGTCACTGGAAAGGAGTTCCCTAATAAAAGCTACATTAATTGCGGCTCTAGTGATGTGGTGTATATGATTGTCTGCACAGATTGCAATTTACAATACGTAGGATGCACTACACGTCCATTACGCACTGGCATTGGGGAACATTTTTATGGAGCCTCATATGCCAGTGATAGGGGGCTCTCCAATGTCTCAAAGCATTTTAAGTACACACATACCCGAAAACCATCATATTTTAAATTCTGTGGCTTGGAAAGCATTGTAGTGTCCCCTAGAGGTGGTGACTCCCACAGGAAATTGCTGGAAATGGAGGTATGGTGGATTTACCATCTCTGCATCAGACTTCCGGGGGGATGAACCATCGATTTGATGCAGATCTCTTTATGAAATGATAGGAGGCTTTGTTTCCCCACAGGGAATGTGAACGGAATGCTTTGTCATTTCCAGTTTTTTATTTGCACTCTGGACTATGCTTATACAATCTTCTTCACCGTAATAATATTAGTAATAAAAATATTTCTTTACAGGGTTTTTCATCCAATTTCCCTGTGATCATGTCCCTGAATACATTACAATTGCACAGACGGATGGTGCCTAGTTGATGACATGTCTTTTTTGATATTGGAGTTTGGATTCTCTGCTTGCACTATGCATTTATGTATATTTCTTTTATGTACATCTGATTGATTTATCTTTTATGTTTCCAACACCTGCCACATACCAAGATGCTTTGTGCTCTTTACACTCAGGTGGATTGTATTTGCTGTTTCTTCCAGGTCAAACAGTCTGTCCTTATATATTTGCTTATTTTATCTTTGTATTGTGAGCTACGATCAAGGCGCTTGTATGCCGAAACAAGTCAGATTTTCCTGTACCTTATTTTGCACATGCCTTAATAAACTTTTGTAAGAACTTTGGAGTGCCGCCTCTTCTACACTATTTGCTGATGGATGGATGTTGAGAGGAAATCGAGGCTACAGGCACCCATCAGGTGTGGATCCAATTAAATATGGGCTTTCTCACTAATCGATGTCTGTGAGTGCTGCACACCTGTAAAAGAGGGACAGTTCCTCCAAATGAGGGATAGTTTGGAGCTTTGCTGACAATTCATTTTTTTCCTCTAATGCTTCCCTTTTGAAACATTCCACTCTCCCACTACAGATTTTTGGATCATCCATAAAACATTCAACTGCTTTCAAAAAAAGGGCATGACAGAAAGTGAAAATGACTGCTGTAACATACAGTAATTCAATCAATTTTTTTTTTTTGTCATTTTGTCTTGGGAGGTAGTAACTGTCAATAACATGTGGTCAATTCAATTCTGATTTTGACAGAAGAGTTTATACGAATAGTTAGACAGTTAAAATGTAAATCAAGAAAAGTTACAAATGACATAAATAAGACTTTGCCAAGAATAACTAACTTTTATTATATACAGTGCTGCTGGCTTAGAAACAAAACTAAACTTGCTCTGAGACACATCTCCTGGATTAATAGTAAAATGCATTTATTTAGATTATATTTATATTACATTAAAAAAAATTCCAGCATGAAAAAAAGCATTTTTATTTTACGTTTTGTTCAGTTAATCGTCTCAGCTACATAATAGGAGCATTGTTTGCAACTGAACTGTAGGGGGTGCAGTAAGCTTATTCTAGCTAGTCCTTTGCATCTCAGCAGGTCATCACCACAAGCTGAATAGTCCTTTATCACAACAGCCTCTTTTCTGCAAGCTCAGTTCTCTAAGAATGGGGATCAAAACAGCATGCATTATTACACTGTAAGCTGCTATCTTAACCTCAGTGCTGTAAGTGAAACCTCAGAAAAGGGAGCAGTTATACATTCATCTTGAGACTCCCTGCGGGTTGAAACCTCTTCCTGCAGTCTACCAAGAACATTCTCCACTGATTAGTTTGAGCTGCTAACTGTGGACTGAAGTGAATATATGATTTCCATGTCAAACACACTGGATTTATTTCTGCAAACAGAGGGCACTGAAGCTGTAAAAATGTCATTATCTCTGCATGCCTATACACCCATTGTAGCTTAACTCCTGTCACTTTCTGGCAATTATTTAAGAAAAAAGGGTAACAGCAGAATACAAATAGATACTGGAAATGCATTTTTCCAGTTGTACTTTTTATGCAATACTGACGATTAATATGTTGTAAACGCACAGTTTTTATTTATATGTCTTCAAATGTTAAAATTATAAAGTAAAATAATATATTACAAAAATAATATGACATATAGTTTGCTTTAGCGCAAGAGGCTAAATGCATGAAGGTTTTATAGAAGGATAAGGATCTTACCATATGATTGTGATTTTTAAATCTCATTGGAGAATAACTGGCAGTATCATTATCCGGGTGTGTTAGCTTCACACATTAAACCTAAAGTAATTATGTAAACCCTAAACAAATCTCATTTAGTTAGTTAAAACTTTGTGTATTGTAAACAATTTCCTTTTTTTTTAATACATTTAAAATGTGCAAAAAAAAAAAAAAAATCACAAAAACACATTCACACTGCACCTATATGTGATTTCAGCCTAAGCAAGTTTTCAAAAGGCATGCATAAGGCACCCCTTTCATTTGAATGGGCTGCCCTACATATGACAAACACGCCAAGGTAGCTCCTGCACCTTTTTAGGCACACAGCTTCATGGTTTATTTACCATATGTTTTGTTGCTTTTGCTGCACATCTTGCCATGGGTGGCAAATGCTGGTCGCATTTAGGTTGCCATTAACAATGAATGGAACAGCAAGCATGACATGTGTTTTTCATGTGTTCATGGAACGCGCAAGTGTGAATGGAGAAATAAAAACATTGAAACCCCTAAACAGTGTTTAACTTGAAGCATAGGAGCTGCACTGCATTATTACAATTATTGTGCCTCCAAAGGTTAATAGCGTAAGCAAATATGTGTGTGTAAAGCAGGAGCCAAATTAATATATATAATTTACTACTGCTGTTGCAAATTCGCAAGAGCAGTGCTACCTTGTCTATTATTATTATTATATTATTATACAGGATTTATATAGTGCCGACAGTTTGCGCAGCGCTTTAGAATATTAGGGCAGACAGTACAATTACAGTACAATTCAATACAGGAGGAATCAGAGGGCCCTGCTCGTTAGAGCTTACAATCTAGGAGGGAGGGTTAAATGATACAAAAGGGCAGTAAACTGCGGGGGATGAGCTGAAAAAAAGAAGAAAAAAGGAGTATAGTTATTAGGTGGTGGCAGGATAGGCTTCCCTGAAGAGAAAAGTTTTCAGGGATCGCTTGAAGGTGGATAGATTTGGGGACATTCTGACCTATTGGGGTAGGGAGTTCCAGAGGATGGGAGAGGCTCGGGAGAAGTCTTGGAGGCGAGTATGAGACTAGGCGAGTATGAGTCTAAATGGACTTGCTGGCGCAGTTATGACCATCTAGATTATGTCACTAATCTGACATAACAATTCAGCCTAGAAATACCAGATTGATGAGGGTGGGTCAGAAAGTGACTAATAAATGAAAAATCTACTAGCTATGTAGTAACAATGTAGTGATCCCCTTTTTAAAAAAAGATTTGGTATGTGAACTGGCTACTTTTGAGCTTGTTTACACTGCAATCCCCACGCTCAGTGTGCGGATCTGCATGTACATTTTACATACAAAGCACAGCACTGTCATAAAAATAATCAATAAATTGTGAAAGTAAAAATAAGAAATGATAAAATAAAATTTTCCAAAAAAAGTTTGTGCTTAAAATGTAACTCCAATTTTGTTGAGAAAAAACATTCCTCCCTAGGTGATCTATGTACATTAAGGATTTTTACAAACTTTGTTGCAGATTCCTACCTTTTGTTATTCTGAAAAAATCCCTGTGTGTTTGTCTGTGTCCATGTGGGAAAGTGAATCTAATGGGAGTGGTTTCATAATTATCAGTCAGCTGTGCACCTGCAGGGCTCTAATGAGGAAAGCTGCTGGGCCTGCAACACGCTGACTACATGCGCTTGTGATGTATTCATGTGCATTCCAGTGCAAAAAAATGCAGCATGCTGTACGTTTTTAAATGCACATGAAAGCAATGCAATGGTATAAACTAGGCTGATTGAAGCACCCATAGTTCTTTCATGACTGTATCAGTTGGGGATATGGTTTAACTGATTCATGACAAATGTCCCCATACATGTGTAATAATATCTCTCACCCACAGGTGGTGTAGTGAGCATAGCCTTGTCGTTGTGTGTTTAAAATGGCTGCCGCATATTCAATTGACCGTGTGGTTTTGGGGGGGGGGGGAGTGCAACAATGTTTTTTTTTAAACTTCACATTTTATTGAATCGAATGGCATTAACAATGTGTATACAGCAGTTGGAAGATTGTATACATAGTCAACATCTGGTAAGTAATATAGGAAGAGGTAAAGACAACATAACATGTACAATTTATGTTAGCAGTTCCGCATAGGGGAGAAAGGTAAACTGAAGGTGAGAGACATAAGGTGATGCCCCCAATAAGGGGGACAGCACATCATGTCCTCACTCGTTAGGCAGGTGTCTCGGTTGGCTAGAACAGTGTCTAGTTGCTCTGAAAAAAAAAGAAAGTTTGTAGATCAGGGTAGAGGTTTGCACTTGGGGTGTTTTAGCCAGAGGTTCCATCTACTTTGGAATAGGGGGACCTGGAGGTGGGCCTTCACAAACATGTATTCCATCAGGCAATGATTGTTCAAGGAGGCAGTTATGTCAGAGATAGAGGGGGGTTCCAATGCTTTCCATTTTTGAGTGATGGCTAGTCTAATGGAAATAGGAATGTGTGTTAAGATTGAGTGGGAGGCTTTTGGCCAATGGTCAAGATCTAGCCCCATCAGTATCATTTCCGGGGAGAGGTGTATTGGAGTTTGGAGGATGTCAGAGAGAAACTTGGTGATTTCCGCCCAGAGAGGTTTCAGTTTGGGGCAAGTCTACCAGATGTGCATGGGTGATCCAATGTGACCGCAGGATCTCCAGCAAGTATCAGGCGATGCTGGGTAAATCTTGGCGAGTTTGGCTGGAGTGAGATACGAGTTGTGAAGTGCAACAATGTTTTGTTGACATCACTCCCAAAATAATCTGTGAGTGGTTCAAAAGGGATGATTACATCATGTGGGTGGTCTCTGGTATATAGGACTATAAATAGAGTCAATAGCATGAGGGATGATTCTATGGTTTTGAGCTGTGGAAAGATCAAGCATGCAGCCAGGATTGCTATTTTCCGGTTCATCCAGATACCCAGTGTAAGCTGTTGACCTTCAACTACCAGAGCTAAGTATTATTTGATATTTTGGGATATTGGGAATAGGAGTGTATGTTTAAGTTGTGTTATTTTGTGTAATGTTTATGGTACCTTTTATGTTTAGGGAACTTTATGTATTTTGATGTCCAGTAAAGTTTTGTTTTATGCTTTTTATCAAAACTGCTTTTGGTGTATCTGTTCATTTTAAATATTTACTAGATATTTGAGTGACTGTCCAGTATACCTTCATTTTTAGTATATTGTGCTGCAACAATTAAGAGCTAATCTGCTTGAGTGTATGCAGTCTTTTTCTGTTATAATTTTTGTTGCTCCCACTATTAGATTAATACGTAGAATCTAGTACTGCATAGTCACTAGATATAGAATATTTGGATGAATTATTGTGTTATAGAGGGTGTATGAAGATTATTCATTGGATTTCTGCAAGACTGAGTCAGCAGTTAAGTGAATAAGCCCTTAGCACTGTCACTGAGCCCGGACAATACATAGAGATTGTGATTGTTGTTTTTGCATTTGTGTTCCCCCTGAGAGTAGAAATGCATACTCTGTTTAGAAAAAGCAAGAGAGCAGGAGGGAAGGAATTAGCTTGTATGGGGCGATTCCAACATGGGTCTGTTCTGGGTACTGGAAACCCATTGCAGAGGAATTGATTAAATATGCTGCTACAATCTATCCAGACCTTGGTACTGAACTTGGTAGGTAGGCTTTGTGTTTAGATTTGAGCGTATATTCTAAGAAGGAGCGGAAAGCCGCTGCCACTACTGGGTGGTTAGTCGTGCAGGATGCGTGATGCAGAAGAATGAAGCACTTGAGTTGCAGGAAGTGAAGGATATGTTGGTTACAACCAAAGAATGTATGCACAGTAATGCATGTCGAGTGGTTGCCCTAGAGGTGAAGTGTACAGGTCTAGTAGTAAGGAAAATACACACTCAAAATCACACAACAGAGAAAAAGGAAAATAAACCATGAGGATGGTTTGAGGGATAGTGCTCTTGGTGAACTGAATGAAGTGGTAAAGGGATATACCCAAACTGAGCTCACAGAGCTGGCAAAAGTGTATAAAGAGAATGTGGTTGAGAATGTTGGTGAGTGGTTAATGTGACTCTGGGATATGGGTGCTGACAGTGTGTTATTGAATGCAAGAAAAGCAATTGGTATGGGACATCTGGCACTGCACCCACAGATCAGGCAAATTTTATGGAGGGTTAGAGCGATTGGAGGTAATTTTCCGTTGCTTGATATGGTGTGACATGCCATATTGTTGGTATTTCCATTTCATATCGACATTGAGCCTACGTCCTCTTGGTAAAAATTAAAGAACACAGTTACACATGTTAGAATTATGGGTTGTGTGGCGGGAATGAGCATAGGTAAATGGGAAGGCCCATACATGGAGGGATTTACAGCCAGCAAGCATTCTCGATTTTTGAATGCTGCACCGCAGGCTATGAGGGCTTCTCTATTATCTTTGTTAGGTGAATTGGGAAATAGTGGAAAGGTGCACCAGCTTACCTCATTGTTCACTGAAATTGGGGAGCTAGAGGCAGAATCTAAACCCAGCAAAGGTGTGTTTGCTGCCAACAGGGTGGGGGATGAGGTTGGACAGCTAAGAAAGCAGGGAAAGTTTAGGGTTAAAAGAAGGTTGAATGTGACACGTGGAAAGATGTGGGATGATTTGCATGGTGCTGGTGTACCTAGGGAAGAAATAGATGGAATTGGCACAGCTGCCATGTTTGATAAATGGACAAATATTGTTAAAGAGTCTAATAAAAAGGTATTTTCAGCATGCAAGGATCAAACTGATATTACCATGCCCTCTGCCCCAACTGTTCCCTTCTCTCCTTCAAATCACACCCATGTCCTGCCTTCTGTGACCACTCCCCTAACCCAAGATGGTGCCCATCATCCAGTGACCACTCCCCTAACTCAAGACGGCACCCCTCACCATGTGTATACCCATATGCCCCCACTCATTAACAGGCCTTATTCTCATACCATGCCTATTAAAACCCAAATACCACCAGAGAGCAATGATCCTTGTATCCTGTAACAGATCTGATGGCACATGATTTGATAGACTGGGGTGAGAATTCAAAGAATTGACTGACAGGTGGGTCTCCAGCAGCACATGTGTGCCCTCTAACTGCTGGGAATTGATGCCCTCACATACCATTGATTGTTTGATGGGGAACAAAACGGGAACCGACTAAAGTTTTAGCTTTAGTTAACACTGTGGAAGTGACTGTGTTACATTTACATGGTAATCCATCAAAGTTTTCAGGGCCTAGTGTAAGAATCGAGGGTTTAGGAGGCAGGATTACAAAAGCTGTACAGGTTTATGTTACCATGTCAATTAACAAAGGACCAATATTTGATGCTAAAGTATTGATTTCAGAGTTGCCAGATAATATCTTGGGGATAGGTGTTCTGTTAGGGCAGCTTAGTAAAGCTAAAGCAATACCGATTGCCTGGAGGACAGAAAGAAATCAGTGAAACCATTGAAAAATTGTTGCTCTCAGGTGTAGTTCATCAATTAGCCCATTTAACTCTCCTGTGTTTCCTATCAAAAATCTGATGGTTCATGGTGAATGACAGTAGACTATAGTTGGCTTAATAAGGTAGCGCCACCATTGAGTTCTGCAGTCCCGGATATTGTTACCATTGTTGAGAATATTGCCAAACAGGCCGGTGAGTGGCATGCAGTGATCGATCTAGCAAATGCGTTTTTTCAATCCCCATTGCACCAGAGTCACAAGACCAATTTGCTTTCACTTGGGAAGGAAGACGGTATACTTTCCAGTTTGTGCCTCAAGGATATTTACACTCCCCTACAATTTGCCACAGGTTAGTTGCCAGAGACTTAAGCCACCTCAATCTGAAGATTACAGTGTTTCACTACATTGATGACATCATGATTTCTGGATCAAAAGAGGAAATTGAGGAGACGCTTCCTACCATGGTGAACCACCTAACAGGAAGGGGATGGGTTGTTAACAAAGAGAAGATCAAGCCAAAGAAGTCAAGTTTTTTGGGGATGATGTGGACAGTCTGTAAGATAAATGTAAAAAAGTATGTATTGCGCTTAGGATTATTTAGGGTTCATTGAGCTGCTGCCTTCCAGTAAATCTTCCTCGTAGGAAAAATGCAGTGCAATATAAAATAGGGATAACTGGATATGGCGCTGCTTTATGCAAACTGAGTATCTGCCCCTTTAGGGTGCCTGGCAATATCCTGTAAGTCCAATTTCCTACCGGATTATAAAGTGCACAAAATGTGTAGTAAATTCTTTATAAAGTGCAATATATGTGCAATAACGTGCTAGTGTTTCAAAAATGTGCTAGTATGTAACGAGATAAAATATGAGAAAGAAGATAAAAGTATAATATGTGCAATAAAAACCAATTTGATAATCATCAACTTATATGAAAATGCAATAATGTGCTAGTATTTCAAAAATGTGCTAGTATATATCAAAGTTTTAACAGGAGGTAGAGGTGTAATATGTGCAATAAGAACCAATTTGATATTTAGCAATATCTTCAGATTATAAAAATAGACAATAATGTGCTAGTATGATAAAATGTGCTAGTATATAAGGAAATTAATATAAAAGTATATTGTGTGCAATACGGCATAAATTCATCCGGTATATACAGTTTGATTAAAGTCCATGCAATCTAGCGTATTTCACAGTAGATTGGGAAAGTGCTGGTGATATTGTTTGCCCACCCCTTGGCGGTTTTGTGCTTGGGTATCAGGTTCTTCGCAGGGAGTTCATGTATATAATCAAGTTCATATATCAATAGTTCATTGAGTCACAGTAATATATTCCCCCAAAGTGCTCTGTGCTTATGAATATTCTAATACTTTTATCCAGAAGGTTATTGTGCGTCACATTTGGAGTTTCAAGTGGGTCACACGTGCTCCCCTCAAGGTCCCCTCCTTACCAGAAGGCACTACCCCTGCAGGGGTAAAGCGCCTGGAAGTATCACCGGTGTTGGTGCTGGTCCTGGTCCAGGGACAGTCCCGTTTTTCTGTATCAGAAAGAGAGGAAAAAAAGGAAGCCCATCGCGTGATATGTAAAATATATATCCTACTTTATTGAATTTCTGGGTTATATATATGTTGAATCAAATTTAGAAAGCGGCATATATCACATCAAAAACATTAAAACACATCCGTAATTTTCACAATGCCTGGTTGAGCTTGGTGAACGCTGCCTCCCAAAGACAAAGTCCTGTGTGTATCCTGTACACACTGGTTGCGTTCCACCAACTTGCTCTAGGAAACCGGCTGTGACGAATGGACGTAGAAGCTAGGTACCGCTGACGCGTTTCTTCATCGACGTTCTCAAAGCCGTTACCTAGCTACCACAAAAGCCTTCCTTAAATACCTCCCTACAGAGGAGGACCAAATACACTCTTTATTCTCTCCTTATCTGATTGGCTAGAGATTTTTTATGTATTTTGTGATCACCACGAACGGTGTTCTCCATAGGATTGAATAAAAAACTATAAAGTTTAAATTGATTATACATTATATTAATATCAGGGGGCCGGATTAGAAATACATTATAGAAATAAAGGATAAACAATAAAAATAAACGTAGTTAGTCCCGCTCATTTACAGTCTTAGTTATTATGGTAAAATACTGGGAGTGTAACACATACACAGATCATTTATAATACACAATTTCGCCAATGATCATTGTATTATATCGGCCAGGTATAGTAATATATACCTGTTATTGTGTAAAATAATTAATAAATAACAAATGTCAGATTGCGAATATATACGTATTGTGAGGAGATATGCACGTGAAGTTTTAGTTCCTGTACAGTAAATATATATTAAAAAATATGTTAATCATATAGAAATTGTTTCTTTTAAAAAGGGGTAAACAATTATAATTACTCTAGACGTTTAAAATGTATATATGTGTATATTAAAAGCTAGAATGTTAAAAATTAGAAATAAAACAGTTCAAATCTATGTCGATATTGAGGCCCCAGGCTCCCCAGTCTATAGATCCACATGGTTTCATTTTGGGATACTAACTTCTTTTTATTACTACCCCTCCAGTGTGTACTTATTTTGTCTATTAAAAAGAATTTCATTACTGTTGGGTCTTTATTGTGTACTTCTTTAAAGTGCTTGGAAAGACTGTGTTTGGGGAAGCCTTTTTTAATATTACTGATATGTTCTCTAAGGCCTCATACACACGGGCGTATCTTTAAAAATAAAGAAAACGTCGGGCCCGACGTCAAGGAAAAAAAATTGGCGTTTTTCGGCGTTATGCATCAGCGTTAGTGAGCATAAGTGAGCGTCGGCGTCAATAGGCTTTTTAAAAAAAAAAATCATCCCTCTGCTATTTTTCAACCTAAACACGTCGGTGTCAAAAAATGCCAGAAAACACCGGTACAATATTAGTTGCCATTTGTTGGCGTTTTGCGGCGTCGGCGTCAAAAAATGCCAAAATGTTACAGCCGCAGAACGCGATGGCCGTGGGTTCTACTTTCAGCTCACTAACGCCGACGCCATCTACAGCTCAAAAACGCCGACGTTTTTATGGGGCTATGGACTAACATGGAGAGCTGCAAAAAACGCCAGAAGACGCCGGCGTCAAAAAACATCCGTGTGTATGAGGTCTAATTCTCTTAAAAAGGGGTCTTGTAGTTCTCCCCACATACAATAAACGACAGGGGCACGCAATGACATATGTTACATGTGTACTGTTACAAGTTATAAGTGATTTGATGTTGTACTGTGTGCCATAGGTGTATGATTTAAACTTTTCAAACTTCCTGGGTTGGTTTCTAACAGTTCGACATGGTAGACATTTTTGGCATCTATAAAAACCCTTCATGTCTTTAAAGATTTTTATTTCATTAGGGGGGTTGATAATATTATGGACTAAATGGTTCCTCAGGGTAGGTGCTTTCCTGTATATGAACTTTGGTTTTCTTGGTAATAATTTATTCAGGATCCTGTCTGTAGTGAGGATTGGCCAGTATTTTTTTATTATTTTTTCCATTTGTTTATAGTCTTTGTTAAATCTGGTAATGTAGGTTAGATCATATTCCTTATTTTTCTTTTTATTATTCTTCCCTTTGCTGGTTAGTAATGTTTTTCTTACCAGCTTGCTTATTGTTTCCTTTAGTTTAATGAGGGAGGCTTTTTGATAGCCTTTCTCTACAAATGTATTGATAATTTGGTCAGCCTGCATATTAACCACTTCAGCCCCGGAAGGTTTTGCAGCTTTAGGACCAGAGCACTTTTTGCGATTCGGCACTGCGTCGCTTTAACTGACAATTGCGCGGTCGTGCGACGTTGTACCCAAACAAAATTTGCGTCATTTTTTTCCCACAAATAGAGCTTTCTTTTGGTGGTATTTGATCGCCTCTGCGTCATTTCTGATCGCCGCTATAAACAAAAGAAGAGCGACCATTTTGCAAAAAAACCCAAATTTCTTACTTTTTGCTAAAATACAAATCCAAAAAAAAAATATAAAAAAACATTTTTTTTCACCGTTTTTGGCCGATTTATATTCTTCCTCATATTTGCGACAAAAAAAATTGCAATTGGCGTTTATTGATTGGTTTGCGCAAAAGTGGTCGCGTTTACGGATGATGAGAATTCATTTTTGGGGTTTTTATTTTTTTTTTTATTTTTTACTAGTAATGGCGGCGATCTGCGATTTTTAGCGGTAATGCGATATTGGGGGGGGACATGTCGGAACATTTTGACACTTTTTTGGGACCAATAACATTTATTCAGCGATCAGAAATTTAAATGTCCACTGATTACTGTATAAATGTCATTGGCAGTGAAGGGGTTAACCTGCAGGGGGAGATCTAGGGGTTAATAGTGTTCCCTGGGTGTGTTCTTACTGTGGGGGGGTTGGGCTAACATGGGCATGAGAGATCTAACTGATCCCAGTGACAGGGATCAGTAGATCTCTCATGCCCCACTGACAGGGCGGGGAACCGCCGTGTTTACATCGGCAGTTCCCCGTTCTTTCTCTTTGCCGCTCATCGCGGCTCGCCGGCGGACATCGGGTCCGCCCGAGCCGCGGGCACACTCCCCAGGAGTGCGGCGGGCGCGCGCGCCCCCTGGTGGCCAATTGCGAATCGCCGCTTATTTACGGCGATTCGCGCAGCGCTCCCCCACTGCCGCCGTGAAAAGACGGCGCGCGGTGGGGAAGCGGTTAAAGTCCTCTGGTTTTCCACAGTTCCTCCTGAGTCTCATTAGCTGCCCTTTTGGGATGTTCTTTTTCCATTTTGGGTGGTGACAGCTTGTAATTGGGATATGCCCGTTCTTATCTGTTGGTTTAAAAAAAGTTTTTGTAAATAATGTTCCTGGTGTATTCTCTATTACCAAGTCCAGGTAGTCTATCCTCTGTTTGTCATATTTACCAGTGAATTTTAAGCCATATTTATTGTTGTTGATATCCACCATGAATTTTTGTAGGGACTCTTCATTTCCTTCCCACAATATAAAGACATCATCTATGTATCTTCTATAGAATTGGAGTCTTGGGTATTTTTTATTGTATATATACTGTTCTTCCCATAAGTCCATAAAGAAGTTGGCTACGCTCGGTGCGTACCGAGCTCCCATAGCAACCCCTTTTGTTTGTATGTAATATTCCTTTTCGTACCAAAAGTAGTTTGATTCCATGCACATTTTTAATCCTTCCAATATGTAATTAATTTGTGTTTGTTTCATACTGGTTCGTTCATGCAATGCCTTCTCTAAGTCCATCCAAGTCCATCCAATTGGTCAATGCTGGTGTATAATGCATTGATATCTATTGTTACTAATAGACAGCTTTCTTTAGGTTTTATAGTTTGTAATTCATTTATTAGTTGAAGGCTATCTCTCAAATAAGAGGTACCTTTTTTGACTAAGGGTCTTAAGAATTCGTCAAGGCATTCTAATCAGGCAAATATAGAGTCTATGCCGTTCACAATCGGTCGTCCAGGTGGTTTTGTTGTTCTCTTATGTATTTTGGGAACATAATACATGATCGGAGTTTTACTTGACTCTGGTATTAGATATTTAGCTTCCTTCTTGTTAAGTATCCCCTTTTCCTTTCCTTTTTTCACAAATTCCTTCAGTTTCTTCAGAAATTTTCTCTTGGGATTGCTTTGAACTTTTTTGTACGTATTCTATACTTTCAGTAGGTTTTCCATTTCTTCCATGTATTCTTTTTTATCCAGTATGACCAATCCACCTCCTTTGTCTGCTGGTTGAATTACTACTTCCTTTTTTTGCCTATGGCCCTGATCTTCTTCCAATTATGTGTAGAGTGTTTTTTCTTATTTCCAATTTTCTTTAAATCTTCTTCCACCATTTTTTTAAAAGCTCCCAAACAGTCTCCTCTTGGTGTTTTTGGGTTAAAAATTGAATTATTTCTCAACTGGGTGTGTATATATTCAGAGTATGCTGTATCATG
The DNA here is from genome assembly GCA_018402905.1 of Glandirana rugosa. Taxonomy (NCBI): domain Eukaryota; kingdom Metazoa; phylum Chordata; class Amphibia; order Anura; family Ranidae; genus Glandirana; species Glandirana rugosa. Next base: position 75,205 of record BLSH010230073.1, read on the forward strand.
TTGTTTATTCTGTGTTTCAAAACATTTTTTTAGGTTTATTTTTCTTATAAACTTTTGCAGGTCTATATATGCTTCAAATTCATCAAACGGTTTTTCCGGTGCATATTTCAATTCTAGGTCTAATATTGCCAATTCTTCTTTAGAAAATTCAATGTTGCTTAGGTTAAATATGCCTTTGCCTAATATTCTCTCCTTCTTTTCTCTTCCGTTCACTGACAGACGCAGCATTCTTATGACACATGGGGTTATGCTCATCCTACTAGGAGTAGCCTAGGCAAAACAAACAAAAGTGTAGGTTGGCCCCTCCCAGGGGGCCATCCTCACCTTAGCATATAATCCCCCTGCTCTGTACAACACATCAGTTTTTATTTGCCTAGTGCAAGGAGTAGACCTGGTTCCCTATGGGAGCAGCGGTCTCCTGAAGATTCATCTAAGGAAGACTGCTATCAAGAAGCTGGCTGGTGGTATAGAGGATATCTCGAATCCTAATCTTTCCCCAGTCCGGCCAACACTATGCGAACCCCCTTAGGGGGGCCCACCGCATAGCGCCCGTTCCGTGCGGGCGGCCAGTGACTAAAACCGGCTAGAGCCCAGTGACTGGTTCACCTGTCCAGTGGCCTGGCCAGCAGCATGCCTTCTTGCGGGGAGGTAGGTCTGCTCCGGGTGGCTACCCGCTGCGCCCGTCGGATTGATGAGTGAACCCCTCTTCCACCCTAGAGGCATGGAGAGTGGGCACCTGGGCAGCTCTGTGGTGGTCAGCCGGTGGGGGTCTGTTAGAGGCCTTCCCCCCACTCCCCCTCCCCCCTCAATCCCCCACAGGCACCTTTGCACTAACCGTTTGAATCTGCACCGACCGTCCGGAGCAATGTGTTAGGTGGGTCGTCGCCATTTGGAGCACCGCTCGTTCGTGGCCGACCGCACGTGTGTAATGGCAGCGTCCATTGTTTGAGAACCATGTGGTTTCCAGCCTGCTCTCTGGCGGCCTACAGTGGTCGATTGGGAGAACTGCAGTCCTTGTGCAGGAAGTCCTTAAAACCGGGTGTGGGCTTCCGGTTTTTGCTTGGACAGCATGGCTGACACACAGTAACAAGCTCCTCATGTGCAGCAGTTCGTGGGCATTGCTCTTTGGTTGGAGTGCTGAGGCATCAAACAGCAAGTATAGCTGGTGCTTCCTGGGTGCCGGTAGCGGTGGGTGTAACCCGCCCGGGTCTCCCTGGCTGATTTGTGGGGTAGAGGTGGTGGTTACACAGCGGGGGTGCCGAGCTGAGATGTCAGAGGCCGGCAATTCTGTGGCAGGTATACCTGCAGATCTACAGTCCACCCCAGGATCATTAGTGTCCTTGGAACAGCTGAGGGCCGTGTTTGGGGAGTTCTTTCCCCGGGCAGGGGTGCCCGTTCCGAGGGGCCCCCAGAAGCGCCCACCCCCTCTTCTTTTCTCTGGGGAGGATTCAGATCTAGAAAGCGCCTCAGTGGTCACACCTGTGGATCTTTCAGAGGGTGAGCCGCCCTCAGAGGGCGAAGAGGATCAGGAGGCTCGTAGTTCGTGGGATAAATCGATAGTGGAAGCACTGATCACTGATATTTGCGACTCTATGCGACTGGACCAAACAGGGGAGTCGCATGAGTCCGCCTATGTTTGTGGACCGCTTAGACCCCCTAGGTCCCCTAGGGCTTACCCTTATGATCAGGTGTTTGAACAGGCAGTGTTCAAGAAATGGCAGAAGCCACCAAGTTCCTTGGCTTTGCCTAAAAGCTTTGCTGTTCGCTACCCCTTTGAGGAAAGCTTTACTAAGAGATGGGCTTCCCCGGTGGTGGACCCTGCCGTGGCTCGTTTGAATAAGGCAACCACCATCCCCTTGGAGGGGTCTCCATCCTTTAAAGAGGCGGCCGATTGCCGCACAGAGACAGTGTCTAAAGCACTATTCTTGTTGGCTGGGTCAGCCATGCGGCCGGCGCTAGCAACTGCTATGGCGGCACAGTCTCTTCGCGAGCACGCTGCCGCACTGCGCACTAGTTTGTCCAGTGAATGTGCACGGGCTGGGGTACAGCGGATGCAACATTTGGAAGAAGGTCTCCACTACATATGCCATGCGGCTTTGGATCTTCTCCCCTATATTGTCAAAAATGTCTGTTTTTTCAATTGTCATCAGGCGGTTGCTGTGGCTCCGCTCTTGGTCGGGCGACCAGGCTTCAAAGAAAGCTTTGGCAGACCTGCCCTTTCAGGGAGGGCGCCTGTTTGGCCCACAGTTGGATAAGATTATTAAGGATTTCACGGGAGGGAAGAGTACTTTCCTTTCAGAGCCGAAGCGACAAGATCGTCATCGTAGGCAGGGTCTCTTCTGGTCAGAAGAAGTTTTGTTCGGGCGCCCGGCCCAGCGGGTAAGGCCGGGAAGGCGTTCACAGGCCACAGCAAAAGGCCCTGGCAGCAAAAGGCCCTGGCAGCGTAAGCCCGAAAAAGCGGAGGACAAGCCTGCCTCCGCATGATGGGTGGCCCCCACCTGCCTCACGGGTGGGGGGCCGGTTTCTGGGGGTTGCAAGCAGCTCTCTGCCCCCAGAAAAGTCCTTCCCCTCAAACATGAGACTTCCACAGAAGCGTCAGGAGGCGCCTCTAGGCGCTCAGCAGACAGAAGTCATCTTGAACGCCGGCTTGCCGGCTGGAGTACCTGGGTCTGATTCCGGACACGGTACAGGCTGGGGTGTTCCTAACACCGAGCAAGCTTCCGCGCTAGTGTCCCAAGTGGGACGGATTTCGTAATCTTCGAACGAGCCACAATCCTTGTGGGGTCGGACATGGCACAGGCCTTAGTCTG
>BLSH010230114.1:0-11089 GCA_018402905.1 Glandirana rugosa
TCTGTCCCTCACAGAAGCAGCAGGAACCTCTCTCTATAGAAGTATGAGATGATTTTAGAACAATGATCTGTCCCTCACAGGATCAGGAGGAACCTCTCCCTATAGCAGAATGAGATTATTTTAGAACAACAATCATTCCCTCAATGGAGCAGCAGAAATCTCTCCCTATAGCAGTATGACATGATTTTAGAACAATAATCTGTCCCTCAATGGAGCAGCAGGAACTTCTCCCTATAGCAGAATGAAATGATTTTAGAACAATAATCTGTTCCTCACAGGAGCAGCAGGAACCTCTCCCTATAGCAGTATGATATGATTTTAGAACAATAATCTGTCCCTCACACCATCTGCAGGATCCTCTCCCTATAGCAGTATGAGATGATTTTAGAACAATAATCTGTCACTCACACCAGCAGCAGGAACCTCTCTCTATAACAGTATGAGATGATTTTAGAACTATTTATTTCCCCTTACAGTAGAAGCAGGAAACATTCCCTATAGCAGCATGATTTGATTTTAGAACAATAATCTGTCCCTCGCAGGAGCAGCAGGAACCTCTCTCTATAGCAGTATGATATGATTTTAGAACAATAATCTGTCCCTCACAGGAGCAGCAGGAACCTCTCCCTATAGCACTATGAGATGATTTTAGAACAATAATCTGTCTCTCACAGGAGCAGCAGGTACCTCTCACTATAGCACTATGAGATGATTTTAGAACAATAATCTGTCCCTCACAGGAGCAGCAGGAGCCTCTCCCTATAGCAGTATGATATGATTTTAGAACAATAATTTGTCCCTCACACCAGCAGCAGGAACCTCTTCCTATAGCACTGTGAGATGATTATTGAACAATAATCTGTTCCTCACAGGAGTAGCAGGAACCTCTCCCTATAGCACTATGAGATGATTTTAGAACAATAATCTGTCTCTCACAGGAGCAGCAGGAACCTCTCCCTATAGCAGGATGATATGATTTTAGAACAATAATCTGTTCCTCACAGGAGCAGCAGTAACCTCTCCCTATAGCACTATGAGATGATTTTAGAACAATAATCTGTCCCTCGCAGGAGCAGCAGGAACCTCTCCCTGTAGCACTATGATATGATATTAGAACAATAATCAGGCCCTCACACCAGCAGCAGTAACCTCTTCCTATAGCACTATGAGATGATTTTAGAACAATAATCTGTCCCTCACACAAGCAGCAGAAACCTCTCCCTATAGCAGTATCAGATGATTTTAGAACAATAATCTTTCCCTCACAGTAGCAGCAGGAACCTTTCCCTATAGCAGTGTGGTATGATTTTAGAGCAATAATCTGTCCCTCACAGGAGAAGCACGTTCCTCTCCCGATAGCACTATGAGATGATTTTAGAACAATAATCTTTCCCTCACAGGAGCAGCAGGAACCTTTCCTTATAGAAGTATGATATGATTTTCGAACAATAATCGGTCTCTCACAGGAGCAGCAGGAACCTCTCCCTATAGCACTATGAGATGATTTTAGAACAATAATCTGTCCCTCACAGCAGCAGCAGGAACATCTCCCTTTAACACTATGCGATGATTTTAGAACAAAAGTCTGTCCCTCACAGGAGCAGCAGTAACCTCTTTCTATAGCACTATGAGATGATTTTAGAACAATAATCTGTCCCTCACACCAGCAGCAGGAACCTCTCCCTATAGCAATATGATATGATTTTAGAACAATAATCTGTCCCTCACAGGACCAGCAGGAACCTCTCCCTATAGCATTATGAGATGATTTTAGAACAATAATCTGTCCCTTACACCAGCAGCAGGAACCTCTCCCTATAGCAGTATGACATGATTTTGAAACAATAATCTGTCCCTCAAAGGAGCAGCAGGTACCTCTCCCTATAGCAGTATGATACGCTTTTAGAACACTAATCTGTCCCTCACAGCAGTAGCAGGAACCTCTCCCTATAGCACTACGAGATTATTTTAGAACAATAATCTGTCCCTCACACCAGCAGCAAGAACCTCTCCCTATAGCACTATGAGATAATTTTAGAACAAAAATCTGTCCCTCAAAGAAGCAGCAGTAACCTCTTCCTATAGCACTATGAGATGTTTTTGGAACAATAATCTGTCCCACACACAAGCAGCAAGAACCTTTCCATATAGCAGCATGAGATGATTTTAGAACAATAATCTGTCCCTCACAGGATCAGGAGGAACCTCTCCCTATAGCAGAATGAGATGATTTTAGAACAATAACCTGTCCCTCAACGGAGCAGCAGGAATCTCTCCCTATAGCAGTATGACATGATTTTAGAACAATAATCTGTCCCTCAACGGAGCAGCAGGAACTTCTCACAATAGCAGAATGAAATGATTTTAGAACAATAATCTGTTGCTCACAGGAGCAGCAGGAACCTCTCCCTATAGCAGTACGATATGATTTTAGAACAATAATCTGTCCCTCACACCATCTGCAGGATCCTCTCCCTATAGCAGTATGAGATGATTTTAGAACAATAATCTGTCCCTCACAGAAGCAGCAGGAACCTCTCCACATAGCAGTATGATATGATTTTAGAACAATAATTTGTGCCTCACAGGAGCAGCAGGAACCTCTCCCTATAGCACTATGAGATGATTTTAGAACAATAATCTGTCCCTCACACCAGCAGCAGGAACCTCTCCCTATAGCAGTATCAGATGATTTTAGAACACTAATCTGTCCCTCACAGGAGCAGCAGGAACCTCTCCCTGTAGCACTATGAGATGATTTTAGAACAAATAATCTGTCCCACACAGGAGCAGCAGGTACCTCTCGCTATAGCAGTATGAGATAATTTTAGAACAATAATCTGTCCCTCACAGCAGCAGCAGGATCCTCTCCCTATAGCAGCATGATATGATTTTAGAACAATAATCTGTAACTCACACCAGCAGCAGGAACCTCTCCCTATAGCAGTATGAGATGATTTTAGAATACTAATCTGTCCCTCACAGGTGCAGCAGGAACCTCTCCCTATATCACTATGAGATGATTTTAGAACATTAAACTGTTCCTCACAGGAGCAGCAGGAACCTCTCCCTATAGCACTCTGAGATGATTTTAGAACAATAATCTGTCACTCACACCAGCAGCAGGAACCTCTCTCTATAACAGTATGAGATGATTTCAGAACAATTTATTTCCCCTTACAGTAGCAGCAGGAAACATTCCCTATAGCAGCATGATTTGATTTTAGAACAATAATCTGTCCCTCGCAGGAGCAGCAGGAACCTCTCTCTATAGCAGTATGGTATGATTTTAGAACAATAATCTGTCCCTCACAGGAGCAGCAGGAACCTCTCCCTATAGCACTATGAGATGATTTTAGAAGAATAATTTGTCCCTCACACCAGCAGCAGTAACCTCTCCCTATAGCACTGTGAGATGATTTTTGAACAATAATCTGTTCCTCACAGGAGCAGCAGGAACCTCTCCCTATAGCAGTATGGCATAATTTTAGAACAATAATCTGTCCCTCAAAGGAGCAGCAGGAAGATCTCCCTATAGCACTATGAGATGATTTTAGAACAATAATCTGTCCCAAACACCAGCAGCAAGAACCTTTCCATATAGCAGTATGGGATGATTCTAGAACAATGATCTGTCCCTCTCAGGATCAGGAGGAACCTCTCCCTATAGCAGAATGAGATGATTTTAGAACAATAATCTGTCCCTCAATGGAGCAGCAGGAACTTCTCCCTATAGCAGAATGAAATGATTTTAGAACAATAATCTGTTACTCACAGGAGCAGCAGGAACCTCTCCCTATAGCAGTATGATATGATTTTAGAACACTAATCTGTCCCTCACACCATCTGCAGGATTCTCTCCGTATAGTAGTATGAGATGATTTTAGAACAATAATCTGTCCCTCACAGCAGCAGCAGGAACCTCTCCCTATAGCAGTATGATATGATTTTACAACAATAATCTGTAACTCACACCAGCAGCAGGAACCTCTCCCTATAGCAGTATGAGATGATTTTAGAACAATAATCTGTCCCTCACAGGAGCAGCAGGAACCTCTCCCTATAGCACTATGAGATGATTTTAGAACATTAAACTGTTCCTCACAGGAGCAGCAGGAACCTCTCCCTATAGCACTATGAGATGATTTTAGAACAATAATCTTTCACTCACACCAGCAGCAGAAACCTCTCTCTATAACAGTATGAGATGATTTTAGAACTATTTATTTCCCCTTACAGTAGCAGCAGGAAACATTCCCTATAGCAGCATGATATGATTTTATAACAATAATCTGTCCCTCACAGGAGCAGCAGGAACCTCTCCCTATAGCAGTATGATATGATTTTAGAACAATAATCTGTCTCTCACAGGAGCAGCAGGAACCTCTCACTATAGCACTATGAGATGATTTTAGAACAATAATCTGTCCCTCACAGGAGCAGCAGGAACCTCTCCCTATAGCAGTATGATATGATTTTAGAACAATAATTTCTCCCTCACACCAGCAGCAGGAACCTCTCCTTATAGCACTGTGAGATGATTTTTGATCAATAATCTGTTCCTCACAGGAGCAGCAGGAACCTCTCCCTATAGCACTATGAGATGATTTTAGAACAGTAATCTGTCTCTCACAGGAGCAGCAGGAACCTCTCCCTATTGCAGGATGATATGATTTTAGAACAATAATCTGTTCCTCACAGGAGCAGCAGTAATCTCTCCCTATAGCACTATGAGATGATTTTAGAACAATAATCTGTCCCTCAAAGGAGCAGCAGGAACCTCTCCCTGTAGCACTATGATATGATATTAGAACAATAATAGGGCTCTCACACCAGCAGCAGTAACCTCTTCCTATAGCACTATGAGATGATTTCAGAACAATAATCTGTCCCTCACACCAGCAGCAGAAACCTCTCCCTATAGCAGTATCAGATGATTTTAGAACAATAATCTGTCCCTCACAGTAGCAGCAGGAACCTCTCCCTATAGCAGTATGGTATGATTTTAGAGCAATAATCTGTCCCTCACAGGAGAAGTACGTTCCTCTCCCTATAGCACTATGAGATGATTTTAGAACAATAATCTTTCCCTCACAGGAGCAGAAGGAACCTTTCCTTATAGAAGTATGATATGATTTTAGAACAATAATCTGTCCCTCACAGGAGCAGCAGGAACTTCTTCCTATAGCAGTATGATATGATTTTAGAACAATAATCGGTCTCTCACAGGAGCAACAGGAACCTCTCCCTTTAGCACTATGAGATGATTTTAGAACCAAAGTCTGTCCCTCACAGGAGCAGCAGTAACCTCTTTCTATAGCACTATGAGATGATTTTAGAACAATAATCTGTCCATCACACCAGCAGCAGGAACCTCTCCCTATAGCACTATGAGATAATTTTAGAACAATAATCTGTCCCTCACAGGAGCAGCAGGTACCTCTCCCTATAGCAGTATGATATGATTTTAGAACGATAATCTGTCCCTCATAGGTGTAGCAGGAACCTCTCCCTATAGCACTATGATATGATTTTAAAACAATAATCTGTCTCTCACAGCAGCAGCAGGAACCTCTCCCTATAGCAGTATGAGATGATTTTAGAATAATAATCTGTACCTCACATGAGCAGCAGGAACCTCTCCCTAGAGCTGTATGGTATGATTTTAGAACAATAATCTGTCCCTCAAAGCAGCAGCAGTAAGATCTCCCTATAGCACTATGGGATGATTTTAGAACAATAATCTGTCCCTCACACCAGCAACAGGAACTTCTCCCTATAGCAGTATCAGATGATTTTAGAACAATAATCTGTCCCTCACAGGAGCAGCAGCAACCTCTCCCTATAGCACTATGAGATGATTTTAGAACAATAATCTGTCTCTCACAGGAGCAGCAGCAACCTCTCCCTATAGCACTATGAGATGATTTTAGAACAATAATCTGTCCCACACAGGAGCAGCAGGAACCTCTCTCTATAACAGTATGATATGATTTTAGAACAATAATCTGTCTCTCACAGGAGCAGCAGGAACCTCTCCCTATAGCACTATGAGATGATTTTAGAACGATAATCTGTCCCTCACAGGAGCAGCAGGAACCTCTCCCTATAGCAGTGTGATATGATTTTAAAACAATAATCTGTCTCTCACACCAGCAGCAGGAACCTCTCCCTATAGCAGTATGAGATGATTTTATAACAATAATCTGTACCTCACAGGAGAAGCAGGAACCTCTCCCTATAGCAGTATGGTATGATTTTAGAACAATAATCTGTCCCTCAAAGGAGCAGCAGGAAGATCTCCCTATAGCACTATGAGATGATTTTAGAACAATTATCTGTCCCTCACAGGAGCAGCAGGAACCTCTCCCTATAGCAGTATCATATGATTTTAGAACAATAATTTGTGCCTCACAGGAGCAGCAGGAACCTCTCCCTATTGCACTATGAGATGATTTTAGAACAATAATCTGTCCCTCACACCAGCAGCAGGAACCTCTCCCTATAGCAGTATCAGATGATTTTAGAACAATAATCTGTCCCTCACAGGAGCAGCAGTAACCTCTCCCTATAGCACTATAATATGATTTTAGAACAATAATCTGTCCCTCACAGGAGCAGCAGGAACCTCTCCCTATAGCACTATGAGATGATTTTAGAACAATAATCTGTCCCTCACAGGAGAAGCAGGAACCTCTCCCTATAGCAGTTTCAGATGATTTTAGAACAATAATCTGTCCCTCACACCAGCAGCAGGAACCTCTCCCTATAGCAGTATCAGATGATTTTAGAACAATAATCTCTCCCTCACAGGAGCAGCAGGAACCTCTCCCTATAGCACTATGAGATGATTTTAGAACAATAATCTGTCCCTCACAGGAGCAGCAGGAACCTCTCCCTATAGCAGTATGAGATGATTTTAGAACAATAATCTGACCCTCACAGGAGCAGCAGGAACCTCTCCCTATAGCACTATAATATGATTTTAGAACAATAATCTGTCCCTCACAGGAGCAGCAGGAACCTCTCCCTATAGCACTATGAGATGATTTTAGAACAATAATCTGTCCCTCACACCAGCAGCAGGATCCTCTCTCTATAGCAGTATGAGATGATTTTAGAACAATAATCTGTTCCTCACAGGAGCAACAGGAACCTCTCCCTATAGCAGTATGATATGATTTTATTACAATAATCTGTCCCTCACACCATCTGCAGGAACCTCTCCCTATAGCAGTATTAGATGATTTTAGAAGAAAAATCTGTCCCTCACAGGAGCAGCAGTAACCTCTCCCTATAGCAGTATGAGATGAATTTAGAACAATAATTTGTCCCTCACACCAGCAGCAGGAACCTCTCCCTATAGTAGTATGATATGATTTTAGAACAATAATCTGTCCCTCACAGGAGCAGCAGGAATTTCTCCCTATAGCACTATGAGATGATTTTAAAATAATAATATGTCCCTCGTACCAGCAGCAGGAACCTCTTCCTATAGCAGTTAGATATGATTTTAGAACAATAATCTGTCCCTCACAGGAGCAGCAGGACCCTCTCCCTATAGCAGTATGAGATTATTTTAGAACAATAATCTGTCCCTCAGAGGAGCAGCAGAAACCTCTCCCTATAGCAGTATGAAAAAATTTTAGAACAATAATCTGACACTCACAGGAGCAGCAGAAACCTCTCCCTATAGCAGTATGATATGATTTTAGAACAATAATCTGTCACTCACAGGAGCAGCAGGAACCTCTCACTATAGCACTATGAGATGATTTTAGAACAATAATCTGTCCCTCACAAGAGCAGCAGGAACCTCTCCTTATAGCAGTAGGATATGATTTTAGAACAATAATCTGTCCCTCACGGTGGAAGCAGGAACCTCTCTCTATAGAACTATGAGATGATTTTAGAACAATAATCTGTCCCCCACCGGAGCAGCAGGAACCTCTCCCTATAGCACTATGAGATGAATTTAGAACAATAATCTGTCCCTCAGAGGAGCAGCAGGAACCTCTCCCTATAGCACTATGAGTTGATTTTAGAACAATAATCTGTCCCCCACAGGAGCAGCAGGAACCTCTCCCTATAGCACTATGACATGATTTTAGAACAATAATCTGTCCCTCACACCAGCAGCAGGAACCTCTCCCTATAGCAGTATCAGATGATTTTAGAACAATAATCTGTCCCTCACAGTAGCAGCTGGAAACTCTCCCTATAGCAGTATGATATGATTTTAGAACAATAATCTGTCTCTCACAGGAGCAGCAGGAACCTCTCCCTATAGCACTATGAGATGATTTTACAACAATAATCTGTCCCTCACAGGAGCAGCAGGAACCTCTCCCTATAGCAGTATGATATGATTTTAGAACAGTAATCTGTCCCTCACAGGAGCAGCAGGAACCTCTCCCTATAGCAGTATGATATGATTTTAGAACAATAATCTGTCTCTCACAGGAGCAGCAGGAACCTCTCACTATAGCACTATGAGATGATTTTAGAACAATAATCTGTCCCTCACAGGAGCAGCAGGACCCTCTTGTTGTGTAATATTTCATATACATATACACATAGGTATTTACTGTATAAATACTGTTTAGGAGAAACCTCCCCCCGCCAGTGTGAGACGAACACTTAAGTGGACATTCAAGCTAGCAGTTTCTCCCTCCCAGTTCACTTTCTGCCCATGAGCATGAGGGCACAGTTGGAATGGGACTCTGAATTACTCTGTTGTCAAGCTGATACTATCTAAACCATCTGATGCTCCCATTCAGTGGACTGAAAGATTCAAGTAACTGCTCTATTGAAGGCAATAGGGGCAAGTTGCATATTGTGGCTGGCAGAAGTTTCATGTTGGACTGGTGATGAAGATTACTAAAACTGAACAATTCATCTTTAAAAATGAAACCCTTGAGCCTGGAGATAAGCAAATCCTGGACTTGTGTGGATTGGAGCTCCTAGACTAGAGCATACTTCCAAACTTTACTTTCAGTGAAATGGTGAGAGATGTCATAACGTCAAACCGGAGAATGGACTGTGTCGTCAGCTTGTCTTTGCACAATATTCAAGATCTCGATGTGCCATACTGAAGAAACTACAAACTTTGAAATGAGGCTTAACAGCTATACAGGTCACAAATGTTTACCAAATCCTTTCCCAGTCATGGCCTAAAGATATATTGTCTAATAACTGTTTCATGGGGTTATTTTAGAGGCTGGTGAAGAGAGATGTAACCAGTTTTCAATTACATATTTTATATGAGCCATTGTAAAGCATTCAGTACCTCAAATTGTAATGATATGTTTGTTGTTCGCTGTTGGCATTATGGGTCAGTTCTAAGAATGTTGTGTAATATTTCATATACATATACATACACACATAGGTATTTACTGTAAGCCATTATTTAAGTTTAAGCCAAGCTGCATTACATATCAAAGGCCCACAGTTGCTTGCATGGGGGTTGTGGAATGTAGACTTGAGAAGGAACAAAAGTATTTCTTGATGCTAATTAGCCTTGAGGGGGTTCATTGTGGCTTGTTTATCTGGTAAACACTAATGTGAGGTTAGGAGAAACCCCCCCCCCCCAGTGGGAGACTAACACTTAAGTGGACATTCAAGCTAGCAGTGTCTCCCTGCCAGTTCACTTTCTCTCCATGAGCACATGAGCATGAGGGCACAGTTGGAATGGGACTCTGAATGTAATATTTACTCTGTTGGATTTTGATCATCTGGTGCAAGTATTATGAAATCTGTCTGTCTGAAGTTAATAAATGTGCTCTCTCTGGAAGAACCGGGTGCTGCGGAAAATTAATAATAATAATATCTAAATAATAACATTCCATCACTCCATTACTCCATTACTACATCACTACAACACTGGGGTGGGAACTCCTGCTGCCATGGAGTCCATCAGGAAAGGAAAATTACGGTAAGTATTTGATAGGAAATTTTCCATTTTCCTGACAGACTCCATGGCAGCATACGTATGGGATTTAACTAGCCATACACCTCATGGGCGGGCAATGCTGAACCAAAGGCTTTAATTTGTACCGTCAACAGACAGACCCTTCAAGCCACAATAATCAGAGGATAACAAAGCAGGCTCTGCATAATAATGACATATAAATGTATTGATTGAGGGCCGCAAGGCCGCCCTATGGACTACATTGGGAACCACATGCTGCGAAGCTGCCCGAGATGTAGACACACTTCTGGTTGAGTGAGTAGTCACCACCTCCGGAGAGCCAAGCCCTCAGCTCTGAGCCTGTTGTATGGCCCGGACAACCTGTGCCACCATCATCCTAGATGAGGCACGTTTCCCATGTTCTTTTCGGCAAAGAATGAACAAACATTCTAAAGCCTGAATGAAGCTATAACTTGCAGATATAATAATATCTGAGAGATTCCTAGAACCAAAGAAAAGGCCATCTTATACATAGCTCACATGCACATTACACATGCCAAGTCACTCATAGTAGCGCAAAAGTCAGATCACTTATTTGTAAAAGAAAGGGTATTGCTGAGAGCCAAACTCAGGATTCCACAACATGACCTCTCCCATGTCTAAAGTAGAGTTCTACTGTAGTAAAGTACCCATGGTTCCTTAACAAGACGATTGGGAATCTCATGATAGTATGTAGGAAATCTGTACCCTCTCCAGTACAACACCTTAGGACTCAAACCGAGAGTCGTTATGGGAAAGAAAATGTTTATTCACTAGACTGAAAACGCGATGATACTCACTGAACCGTACACATTACACGTACACTCGATACATATTCTACCGGAAAAGAAACCAAGATCCTTAGAGAGTCTATAATAATATAGACGTTCAATATCGAAGTAAGTCCGAAATCTTACAAACAAGTAAGAAACGGCTTTTCTTGTACCCTTTGCACGGAGTAGATCCTACTACCACCGTGTCCAACAGGCCCGGTATGTTGTCCGAGTCTCGACTCCCGAACCGAGAGGCCTCCACCACTGATGAGTGAGTTGGTCTTCACACAGATGTAGAGCCCGTCGAAGCGTCGTACACCAAGGGTTACATCAGGTATCCCGCCGGAACGCCGGGAGTTAGTTATGT
>BLSH010230114.1:12376-32254 GCA_018402905.1 Glandirana rugosa
TGCTCGCCCCGGGGAACACCAGACCATAGGCCTTGATGGAGTGGCTCGGACACACAGGTAGGTGGCAGTGTTGGTGTGGGCCACACATATACAGTGAATAGTGTTGCATATAAGACAAATGTAACTAAATATGATGATTTTGTCAAAAATGTACTAATATCTATTGTCTATTATAGCAATACACAGCTAATACCGTGCATTCTCCTGAAGAAGCGGGATAACCGCGAAACTGGTCGGGAAGCACTAGTAGAATGACTGTGAAAAAATAACATTTAACTATTACCCACTACATGGGATGGTGATGTAATGAATGTATAAAAAAGTTCTTTTTTTTATATATATACGTATGTATTGAATAAATATTTGTTTTTATACAAACAACCAGTTTGTGAGTCCATTTTGGTACCATGTAAAATCCCATAGCCCCCTTCTCTCTCCCCTAGTGGGTGAGTCGTCCTATTCTCACATGGGACAAATATTTCTATATTGAACAGGGATGTAGGTACTTTACTTTAATGTAAAATAACAATATACTGAGCTTCACACATAAAAAAAACTGAGCTGAGGAGGAAATCCGAAGGCCCATGCTTATGCTGAAAGGACCGTTTTAAAGTTCCAACAGTCAAGACCCCAACTCGGCTTCTTGGAAACCCGAGGTCAGGTTCACTTAGCAGACATTTGAGGGGACACCTGGCCTCTTCACCAGCTCTTCCCATAATCCTGACCTGGTCTGTAAAGCGTGCGACCCCCGCACACTCTGAACATTGTCTTCTAGACCTCGTATTCTTCCGGCCTAGCAGGCGTCAGTCCTGAGGCAAAACCCAACTGTGGCCCAGGTTATGGTGCTATTCAGCTTGTTGCAAACGATGAAGCTCCCTCAAAGGGATCTTCCACCACACCTGCTAGAGGCAGGATCTGCAAGCCAAGGCCAGAGCCATGGCCTTTACTTAGCCGTAGCTAGCCAGAACATTACTACAATGTGTATGATGTCAAATGAAGCCTCGTCATGGAACCTACCGCCAGCTCTGGCTCCTGAACTACCAGGTTTCTGGTCGCTTCATCTGAAAGGTTTTGAATACTGCGTCCGCATTCTTCTTCCACATTTTCAGTGCTATAAACATGGCTACTAGAGCCTAGACCAACTTTCAGCCCAATTACTGCAACTTCCAGGGAAGAGCGACCGGCTTGCTTGCCTTATCAAACAACTAGAGAGGCAGCCTTTCGATGCTTCACATCCTTATCCCTGAATGGATAGAGCTTGGCCTGTTCAGAAGGGAGGTATATCTCACGACCTTGCTCATCCAAAATGATGTCCCCTAGTTCCGTGAATGGGGAGAATAGAACACTTTCTCTGAGGCTACGTCTCCACTATTGCGACCCCAAAGTCGCCCGTTTCAGAGCGCGACTCTGGAGTGCAACTCCGATGTGACTAAGTGCAGCCCCTGATCCAACTTTACAGTCTCTGGGTCAGAGCTGCAGCAAAGTCACACTGAAGTAGTGCGGGAACCTTTCCAGAGTTGCTGCAACTTTAAGTCGCATAAATTGGAATGCATGACAAGTCGCAATGGAGGAAAGCGGAAACCACAGTGCTTACAGAACTTCCTCTTGCTTTGCAGGAGACTCTACAGGTTCTATCCATGCAAATGCCCTCTTCATAGCTTTGACCAAAAGGGAACCACAAGGGCATAGGGACTCTCTCTCTGCCTCACTGTCTGAGGTCCTCATAGATGGATGGCATGGTTGGGATGGTTCTCGCTCTTCCTAGCCATCCTAGTGGCAGAAACACGCCATAATGGCTAGTAGGCATAGCATGTAGCTTATACCCTACTCTTTAAGGGGTTCTTGCACCCCGCGCCTTACCAGAGACTTAATTTGATGGAAATCCTTTTCTCCAACCGCACGGGCATAATATTGCTCACACAGAGACCTGCCCTCTGGGACCTGAATCCCGTATCCCCAGCAGGCTCCTTCCTTGGAGCGTCTGACATAGCGGTGAGTGCGGTGCCTAGAGAAGGATTCAGAGCTTCTGCTATGAAGGCTGGATCTTGACAGTGACTTATGATGACTAAATCTGGATGAAGAAAGTTGGTGTTGTGACCTAAAGAGGTCTTACTGATCTCATGCCATGTATTATCAATCTGACCTAGAAGGACTCACAAAATAAAGCACAAAATAGGGTAGAAAGTAAAGGACTAAGAACCCAAAAGTGTGCCCAGGCAAGTGAGGAAAGAAAAGGGTTAACACCCTTTCAAACTTGCTACACAAGGGTTGGCCACAGGGGGAGCAGTAATACATCTGTAGTGTGAACTGCACAGATAGCCAACCTGCACAGGTGATACAATCACACCAAGACAGCACACAAGGTTGTATGCAGAGCATATACCTGTGATGATTGCACACAGCATTGGAGCCTGCTGCAAGCTGTCCACAGAGAAAAACCCAATATCAACAGCACTGACCGTTGATTGAATTTCTCCATTGCAATGATGCCACTGCTGCCCACAGCACACATGCGCTGAGTCCCTGGGCAGGAGTAACCCAGGGGCACTAGGTCAGAAGAGAGATCGGTGGCTTGGAACGCAGCTGTGCTCCAGCCGCCACATGCTGGAAGACATTAAAGCCAGGAAAAACACAGACAAACAGATAAACTCACAAACTGCTGCCATGGAGTATGCAATAAAAAGGTATACATTACCGTACACGGCATCCCCCACGATTACGCCTGGATACAGAAGACGCTGTTGCTGCATGGGCTCAGGGTGTTTATGGCCGCCTGCTCTTAGCTAGGCTATTAGGCCGTACTGCTGCTTTGCCTGCCAATGGCCAGGCTTGAGCTCTTCATGGCACCGCATCCATCACCCTTCTCCACCCCGCTCATGGCTGGGGGTTGCTGGAGATTACGCATGATGCCACATCCATCATCCCTCTTCACCCCACTCACCGCTGAGGACTGCTGGGGATTTACATGGGACTGCATCTATCGCCCTTCTCCAATCCGCCAACGGCTGGGAATTGCTGGAGACACCACACGTCTTCTGAGGCACAGCTTGCCGAACAACCAGGCCTCGATCGTGGACACGTTATCCAAGGTAAGACTTCAATCATTCTGGTCTTCAGGAGGAGGACAAAAAAGGAACACGGCCTCTGGCTCTGAGCCCAAATTTATGGGAGTGGGGTCCTATAGGAGTGGAGAGGAGGAGGGGTTAACCCATACATATGCTGCCATGGAGTCTGTCAGGAAAGATATTTTTTTACCCAATCTCTTTTCTCCATTTGTCTAAATATATTACTTTGTCCAAGTCCTTGGGGAGCAGCTCTTTATGTGTCTTTGACAGTATATGAGCTGGCTTATCTGCCTGTAGTAAAAAAAAATTCAAATTCTGTAGGTGTTTTTGCTAGTTCGGAGTAATGTTCTAAAGAATGGATATAAGCTACCAATTGTTGATATAGTATCTACTTATTTACATTCTCTCTCCCCATTGTACTCATTGGGGGAGCCTCCCCGTCCACCAGGATCTGGGCCAATCTTGCATCCTCCTGGCTTCGCCACCCTAAGAAGCTAGAGGCCTCCGTTGCTGGTTTAAAATCAGGATTCGAGAATAGTGGTGTCATGGGCCCAATACGAGTCGAGAGGATACCTTTCTTTATAAATGTATCCCATACTTTTAAAGTGGATAAGGTCAAGGATGGTATATTTGTTGTTTTAGGGTGATTTGTTGGTGTAACCCAGGGTATGGATTTTAATTCCACTCCCAGGATGTCCTCCTCCAGTCCGACCCACAACTTGTATTTAGTCCCGTGGAACCAGTCTAGAATCCGAGTTAAATGTATGGCCTGTATATATTTTGTGAATTCCGGTAGGGCCAGACCCCCTATAAGCTTAAGTCTAACAAGTATGTCTCGTTTAATTCAGGAAGGTCTATGCTCCCAGATAAATCCCGCTACCGCTGACCGTAGTTTATGGATTATGGCGGCAGGGGGGTATACCGGGACTGCCTGAAACGTATACATTACTTTTGGAAGTATATTCATTTTTATGTTGTTAATCCTTCCCATCCATGAGAAGGCTTTTTTATCATATTTTTGAAACAATATTGGAATTTTATTGATCAGAGGAGCATGATTGAGTTCTATTAATTTATCGAAATTTTGAGGTATCTGTATCCCTAGATATTTAAGGGCATTTTGTTGCCATTTAAAGGGGAAAGCTTTTTGAAGATGAGCTTGGGCTTTATTTGATAGTGATATATTTAATGCTTCAGATTTATCATAGTTCACTTTAAAATTGCTCAAAACTCCAAACTGATCGGACTCCTGGATGAGGTTTGGGATAGTTATTATTGTATTTGTAATGTGCTGTAAAAGGTCATCTGCATATACTGACATTTTATATTCCTTTACCATTATTTTTATCCCTTGTATATCAGGATTGTTTCGTATAGCCGTGGTGAGATGTTCCATTACCAGCACATATAATAACGGGGAGAGGGGGCAACCCTGTCGGGTTCCATTTGTAAATGGAACCAAACCCGACAGGGTCCCATCTATCTGGACCCTTGCATGGGGTTTAACATACAATGCCATTATCTTTTGCATTAGCTGGGGACCGATGCCCCATTGTTTCAAGGTTTCTTCCAGGAAATGCCATCCCACCCTGTCAAACGCTTTTTAAGCGTCTATGGCCAAAAGACAGGATGGGATGGAATTCCTCTGGGCATATTCAATCAATGAGATAGTTTTTAGAGTATTATCTCTGACTTCCCTTCCCTCTACAAATCCAGCTTGGTCCAAATGGATATATGCTGGTAAAATTGGAGTAAGCCTTTCTGCTATAATTTTTGCAAAAATCCGTAAATCAATATTCGTGAGAGAAATAGGTGTATAATTCCCACATATAGTATGATCTTTCTCTGGTTTAGGCATTATAGAGATATGAGCTTCCATGCCTTGCGACACAAAAGGGCAAGACATAGATACTGCATTAAAAGTCTTACATAGCACAGGTCCTAAGTTTTCGCCTAATATTTTGTAAAAGCGTACAGTAAAACCGTCTGGTCCTGGGCTTTTTCCCAATGTCAGGGTTTTAATGACTTTCTGTATTTCTTCCATTGAAATTTCTTTATCTAGTTCTTCTATTGTTTCTTTAGGTAAAGTTGGAATTGCGGTTTCTTTTATATACTCTTGTATCTTTTGATGGAACCTGTCTAGTTCTTTGCCCATCTTTTGATTAGTAACATTATAAAGTTTAGAGTAGAAGGTTTGAAAGGTTTCTAAAATTTCTTTGGGATTAGATGTTACTTCCCCTGATATTTTTTAAATTTTTATCATAGAAGTAGTAGCTGGCCGTTGTTGCAAAGCTCTTGCCAAAAGCTTTCCTGTTTTATTCCCCTTTGAATAGTATAAAGCTCGATTTTTATCAATGTCTGTTCGTTTAATATAGATAGCAATTCATTCTGTTAGTCTGTCAGTTTTATCAGGTTTATCGGGGTAGGATTCTGTTTATGGATTTTCTCATAGTTTGCAATCTCTTTTAACAAAATAGATGCTTTATTTATCTTGCTCGCCTTCATTCTAGCCCCATGTTTTATAAAGATACCCCTCAACACGCATTTTAACGTTTCCCATTGTATGGGTTGGGAGGTTTCGTCCTTCTCGTGATCTATTTGAAAGTTTATTATCGCCTGACGGATTTCCGAAATACACATTTACTCTTTTAACAAGTTCTCGTTTCATTTCCATTGGCCATTCGGTCTCTTGTAACTCGAGGACTCGAGTTCATCAAAGACTGGGGCATGTTGCCTATTTCTGATGCAGTCATGGCAGGTAATCCAAACTGATTTACTAGGAAGAAATCTATCCTGTGATATGTATTGTGGGCCTTCAAATAAAATGTATAGTCTCTGTCTCTAGGGTGGTGAGCTCGCCAGATATCAATCATTTTTAATTTTCCCATGGTCTCTTTAAATTTATTTGTCTGGTTATTGTTTTGAAATGGGCGAGTTGCAGTGGTATCCAGGTCTAGAACAAAGTTGAAGTCCCCACCAATGAGCACAATACTCACCGATCTTTCTACTAGGTCTGTCAACACTTGTATTGCTGTTTTAATTTGTTCCTGATTCGGTAGGTATAGGTTGATAAACTTATATTTTTCCCCATAGATGGATAATTTTAAAAACAGGGCTCTACCGTCCTTGCTGCCCCAGGACTCCAGAACCTGATGGGGAGAGATTTATGTATAGCAATAGACACACCTCTAGTTTTGGAATAAGGGAAAGTGTTGTGATACCATGCTGGATAGTATTTGTTATAAATATTTGGGATGTGAATTGAGCAGTAACGCGTCTCCTGGAAAAAAAACACCCCCACTTTTTGTTTGTGGAGGGAGTATAAAATTTGTGTTCTTTTAGATGGAGAATTAACACCTCTTGCGTTGAATGAACACAACTTTACAGGGCCCATTCAAAGAAGAGAAAAAAAAAAGAAGAAGAGAGAAAAAAGAAAAGGAAAACTTTTCCACATGCCTAAGCAACCCTAGTTGCTACGTAACTAAGTGACTTTCTGTCTATCCCTATAACATAGGATACCTGTCTCTTGGGTGCGGGATGACCTCTTGATAACTGCATCCTTCACCAGGCTAGCATTCTGAAAAGGGAAAAGGGACGGACGGGAGGGGGAAAAAGAAGAGTCCATCCCCCAGTCAAACCCCCCCATATAGTAATTTTGACTGTTCCCCGCAAGGGGCGTCAGGATAGCGCAACAGCAATCACCAAACAACCAAATCTATGCCGTCTCCAGTTAGTGAACATGTTATTTAACATCTTCTCTTATTCTATCCCATTTAAGCTGGATTGCTTTTATCATACTACTGTTTATAAAGCGCAAATATATTTGTTATCTTTCCGATTCTGACAGCATCTCGTAAACAAAATAGACACAGAAATATTATTCACCAGCTCTCTTTCAGGCATTCTCTAATCCCCATCCCGCTCCTAAAATGAGGGGGAAGGGGATACGAGCGGGAGAGAGAGGAGGAGAAGAAAAAAATAAAAAAAAACACAGGAAAAGTCAATTATTTTCTGTTGCCGTGCATCCCGCATCATTTTTTCTTTTATATGGAAGAAATGTACTCTACATATAACGTCTCTTGGCCTCTGTGGATCACAGGTCCCGGTGATCTGTGTGCGCGGTCTAATAATATTTCTTCTGTTGGAGGTTGTTGTAATAGTGTTTTAAAAATGCCCTGGAGGGTTGGTATCAGGCCCCGTTGCCTCAGGTAGGCCTCTAATTCTAATATTATTTCTTCTGCTTCTGTTTTCTTGATCATCTATTTCTAGTATGGCTTTTCTTAAACATTGGGTCATTTCTTGTTTTTCTTTCAGATTGACTTATTTTCTCTTTTGTTATTCTTATTTCCATGTTGTTTGTTCTATCTTTAACCTTTTCCACAGAGTCTTTTACTTCCTGTATTTCTTTATAACATGTTTCAAGATGAGATATGTACTTGTCTTGAGATATGTCTTCTCTGGTTGGCAGTGCTTTTATGTAAGCTTCCATATTCCAAGGTTCCTTTTGGATTTTATTTCCATCTACCGTTCCTCCAGCTTCCTGGTCTATATTCATTTCTTTAACCGTATGTGCTATTGCTTGGTCCTCCACTCTCACATTAGCTATCTCCATCTGTTGTTGGGATTGTTGAAAGTATTCCTTGATATCTGTGTTCTGTGGGGTTTGCATTTTAGAGGTATTTCCGTCTTTAGGGCCCTCAGATAGCTTTTTGGCTTTTTGTGATTGAGAGCTTTTGGGAGGCATAACGCTATCTTTCTTGACTCTATATGTATCCCCTTTGTAGAAAGGTTATTATTGGGATCTATTGACCCTTCTTTTATCTTGCCAGCTGTTTTCCTTCTCCCGAAAGTTATTTAGATATTATAAGGGGATCCCTTCAGTGCTGGAAATTTCCACAAATCTTCCCTCTTACCTGGGGAAATCTTATATTAATTTTCTCTCCTTTTCTTTTTTCTTTTCTTTTATTTACCTTTCAATACACAATTAACTGATGCTTCTAGAGGCAAATCCTCCGCTTTTCCCACAGTCAGACAGTCAGTCCCACAGTCAGTAATATAATTATATTGTAGCCTTTGCATTTTCAAAAAAAAAAAAGAAAGAGTCCACTGACCTTATCCTTTCCAGGGAGGTAACAGGTCCTTTTTTCTAAGCTCTTCCTTTTTTGTTACCTGTTTAATTGATTTTAGTGATCCTCCAGGTGCCTTTAAGAGTTGGGTAGATGATTGTTTAGGTGTAATAATACTACACCCCTCTTACCCGTGCCAGCAAGAAGGCTCCTGGGTATATGACACCAAAAATCCTCCAGCAGCTATGTTCCCAAAGCCCACCTTGTTGTCTATAGAAGGCGCAACACCTGCAGAGCTTCCCGCTGGCTGTGAAGTGTCTGTCCAGCTGGCAATCTGCTGTTAATGCCGGCTGCCTTCACTGCGGTCTTCGTTCTCCTTCCACAATGCTTGTTATGGATATTGCATTCCCCCCTCGCCCAACCAGGGCTGGCCCCAAACACTTTCTGCCTGCCTCCTCCAGGACACCTTAGGAGACCAATGCAGGCTGTAGGGCGAGTTTCCAATGAGGCTCCTGGGCAGCGGCAGTATGCACCTTCCATCTCAGGGCTGCTCCTAGAGCAGACGCCGATCCCATACGGTGTGTCTCTGCATCGCTGCCAGCCTGTGATGGACCCACAGGGGCCCGAGTCTGTTCTGGCACCTCACCGTCGTCCCGCTAGTGCCGAGCACCCGGCTTTGGAACCCGCTGCCGTGCCCGTTTACTGGTCCCGCGGTTTGGTGTAGTTGGAAAGTGTCCGTTCTGGGGGGGAGTGGTGAGGGCGGCATCGGAGGTGAGGGGGGATATACGTCCCGCCGCTATCCTAAAGCCCGGTGTTCCTATGTGGATGTGGCCGGGAAAGATGGTCTGAGGAACCGTCTCCTAGGCTTTGATTCATCAGCTGTCTGCCCGTCCTGGCGCCCCAGCCAGAGCTAAAAGTTCACTAGCATGCTGGGATGCATATGCCGGGCCATGCCTGTTGAAGAGGAGTACAGCTCCTCCAATGCCGCCATCTTAGTCAGTCTGTCAGTGCCAAAGTTAAACCTCATTTGCCATGTAGTTGTCTACCCCATTATTTTATTTAGATCTTCTTGTAAGGTTTCCACATCCTGCCCAGAAGTTATTGCCCTGCTTAACTTGATATGAAGATTCCCATGTTACAAACAAGCATTGAAAATTGTATTGTTTGTACTAAAATAAAAAATAAACAACATACATGTGCAAAATGTGACAGTGAAGTGAATTGTTTGTTCACCAATGCTAGAAGTCTGCCAAGCAAAATAGGTGAATTGGAAGCTCTGGTGCACGTGGAGAGCTATGATTTGGTATTGCTGAATCTTGACTTCATTCTTCACATGACTGGGCTATTAATATTCCTGGCTATGCTCTCTTTTGGAAAGACAGGGTAAAACGGAGGGGTGGTAGTGTCTGTCTCTATGTGAGAAGTGATCTCAAAGCGAGTGTGAAAGAGGACCTAGTTGACGGAGAGCGTGATGAGTCTGAAGCATTATGGGTAGATCTGTATATGGGGGTGCATACTACAAAGGTTATCATTGAAGTCTGTTATAGACCTCCCAGTGTTAAAGAGGAGGTGCAGACTCTGCTCCTTGCACAGATGGAAAGGGCTGCAAGGGCTGGTACAGTGATAATAATAGGGGATTTTAACTACCCAGAAATTAACTGGAGTAATGGCACTGCTGGGACAGTTAAAGGGCAAAAATTTATAAACCTATTACAGGACAATTTTATGGTTCAGTTTATTGAGGCCCCAACTAGGAATGACGCTTTGCTGGGCCTGGTAATCTTAAACCATGCAGAGATTATTACCAATATTCATATAAAAGAACATCTGGGTAGCAGTGACCATAACATGATTTAATTTAATGTAAGCTGCAAGCAACAAACACATATGGGAAAGATAAATACACTTAACTTTAAGAGAGCAAATTTTCCAAGGATGAGGGCTGCTCTCCAGGACTTAGACTGGGAGGGAATATTGGTATCGATGAACATAGAACAGAAATGGGAATTTTTCAAAAAGACTGTATGTGAACTCACTGCAAAGTATATTTCCATGGGCAATAGGTTTAAAAGACTAAAAATAAAACCTATTTGGCTCATGGTTAAAGTTATAAATGATAAGAAAAGAGCTTTTAAAAAATATAAAAATGAGGGAACACTATTATCTTTTAAATGTTACAAAGAATATAACAGAATATGTAAAAAGGAAATCAAGGATGCAAAAATTCAAAACAGATTGCAAAAGATAGTAGGACAAACCCCAAAAAATTCTTCAAATATATTAATGGTAATAAGGTCAGGTCTGAGCATGCAGGCCCTTTACAAAATAATCTAGAGTGGGTGACTGGGGACAAAGAGAAGGCAAACTTATTAAATAATTTCTTCAGCTCTGTGTATACAAAGGAGCATGAGGGAGTTCATGTCCATAATGGGGGTGGTAGGGACACAGCCCCAAATGATCCACAATGGCTCAAAAGTGAAATGGTCCAGAAGTATTTAGACAGAATAAAGGTGGATAAAGCACCTGGACCAGATGGCATCCATCCACAGATCCTAAAAGAATTGAGCTCTGTCATTTCAAAGCCATTGTATCTAATTTTTAGGGGTTAATGACTGGAATAGTACCACTGTATTGGTGTAGGGTCAAAGTGGTGCCCATATTTAAAAAAAAGTCTTTACCCAATAATTATAGACCTGTTAGTTTAACATCTATAGTCAGGAAGATATTGGAGAGTTTAATGAAAGACCACATAGATGAGTTCTTGTTGGAAAAAAATATTTTAAGCAACAGACAGCATGGATTTATGAAAGACAGAAATTGTCAAACACACCTGATTTCTTTTTATGAGGAGGTAAGTAAAACCTTGGACAGAGGGGTGGCTGTGCACTTGATATACTTGGATTTTGCAAAACCGTTTGACACAGTTCCCCACACACGGCTAATGTGTAAGGTAAGTCTACAGGCTTGGAAAGATCAGTTTGTAAATGGATAGAAAACTGGATAAAAGACCGAATTCAGAGAGTAGTGGTTAATGATTCATACTCTGAATGGTCTAAGGTGGTGTACCCCAGTGTTGGGACCCTTACTTTTTAATATGTTTATAAATGTTATCCGATCTGGGATTAAAAGTACCATTTCAGTGTTTGCAGATGAAACCAAGCTATACAGTGAAATAACGTCTCCAACATACAAGCCAACCTCAATGCACTGTTTAATTAGGCAACTATGTGGCAAAGGAGACTCTGATGAAGAGGGTTCGCCCTGGAAACGCGTTAGCCTTGCGTAGGACGCCGTTGTGGATGTTGATATTGCTCCGTTTGTGAGTATATTTTATGCTTGATTTCTACTTTTAATAAACAGTCTTATGGTGTTGCACAAGGTCGGTGCGCCTTTCTCCTTTTTGTGTTTTTTTTATTTCTCTTACATGGCATATGCATAGCACAAATTTCACCCCAAAACACATTTTACTACTCCTCCCGAGTATGGTGATACCACATGTGTGGGACATTTTCACAGCCTGGCCACATAGAGAGGCCCAACACGCAGGGAGAACTATCAAGTGTTCTAGGAGCATAAATTACACATCTAACTTGTTGACTACCTATTACACTTTTGATGGCCCTGGAGCACCAGGACACTGGAATTGCCCACAAAATGACTCAATTTTGGAAAGCAAACACCCCAACGTATAATCTAGGAGGCATAATGAGTCTTTTGAACGGTTCATTTTTTTTCCAGAAAATTTTGGAAAATGTGGGAAAAAATGAAAACGCATTTTTTTTTACACAAAGTTGTCCATTTATAAGATATTTATAACACATAGCATGTACATATCAAAAATGACACCCCAAAATGCATTCTGCTACTCCTCCTGAGTATGGCGATACCACATGTGTGAGACTTGTACACAGCTTGGCCACATACAGAGGCCCAACATTCAAGTAGCATCTCCAGGCGTTCTAGGAGCATAAATTACACATATAATTTTCCGACTACCAATCACATTTTTGAAGGCCCTTCATATTTCTAACACATAGCATGTACATAACAAATAACAAAAGATTACCTGTGGCTTTAGTACTGCAGTGGTCCACAGAGGAGGGCATCGGTCCAGGCAGCAGGCAGGGATGTGGTCAGCGACAGCAAAAGCAATAGTCCAGGCAGCAGGCAGGAATACTGTCCATAGTCTGTACAGGCAGAGATACTGTCAGCACAGGCAAAAGCATTGGTCCAGGTATCAGGCAGAGATGTACAAGTGGTATGCCTGTGTGGCGGTACTGGTACAGATGGCGGTACTAGTGGTGGTACCAGTGGTGGTAGGCCTGTGTGGCGGTACTGGTATTGGTGGTACCGATGGTGGTACCAATGGCGGTACTGGTGGTGGTACTGGTGGCAGTATCGATGGCAGTACTGGTGGCAGGCCTGTGTTGAGTTAATGGGGACAAGAGCCTCTTCCCCACAAGCCTGGCCGGTGCTTGTGGGGGTCTGTGGGCAGGGGGGCTTATCGGAATCTGGAAGCCCCCTTTAATAAGGGGGCCCCCAGATCCTGGCCCCCCCATGTGAATAGATTTGGGGTACATTTTACCCTTACCCATTCACCAAAAAAGAAGTGTAGTGTAAAAAAAAATAGGCAGTTTTTGACAAGTCCTTTATTTTGTAAAAAAGCTCTTTCTTCTTTCTTCCTCCACCATCTCCTGACCTGGTCCTTCTTCTGGTCTTCTTCTTCTTCCTTTTGTCTTCTTGCTTCCTCTCTTCATCTTCAATCTTCAATCTTCATCTTCATCTTCTTTCCCCCGCAGCTGCGCTCTCCGCTGCTGCAGTCCGGCCCCTGCGTGTCTTGCCGAATGGGCGGTCTTGCCGAATGGGCGGTCTTCGCAATGACAGTTCTTTTATAAGAAGGGGCGGGGTCTCCCGTGACTTAAATGGGTGACCCGCCCCCTCTGACATCACATGACATCAGAAGGGGGCGGGTTCACTCAGTTACATCACTGGGTGGCCTCGCCCCTTCTTATAAAAGTACTGTCATCGCAAAGACCGCCCATCCGGCAAGACGCACAGGGGCTGCAGAGAGCAGCGGCGGGGAAAGACGATGAAGATGAAGAGAGGAAGGAAGAAGACTAAAAGAAGAAGAAGACCAGAAGAAGGACCGGGTCAGGAGAAGATGGAGAAAGAAAGAAGAAAGAGCTATTTTACAAAATAAAGGACTTGTCAAAAACTGCCCATTGTTTTTTTTTACACTACACTCCTTTTTTGGTGAATGGGTAGGGGTACAATGTACCCCAAACCTATTCACATGGGGGGGGTCGGGATCTGGAGGCCCCCTTATTAAAGGGGGCTTCCAGATTCTGATAAGCCCCCTGCCCGCAGACCCCCACAATGAGGCCCTTCTCCCCATCAACAAGGTGCTTTGGGGGCAACCTCAATGCATCCTCCCCATGTTGAAAGGATATGGCCTGGTATGGTTCGGAGGGGGCGCTCGCCAGGACTGCGTGGTCGGATAATCGTGTGGTTTGGATTTTGGGGGGACCCCACGCCATTTATTTTTTACATTTGGAGCAGGGTTCCCCTTAAAATCCATACCAGACCTGAAGGGCCTGGTTTGGTTTTTGGGGGGAACCGCACGTCATTTTTAAAAAAAAATTTTGCACGGGGTTCCCCTTAAATTTCATAACAGACCTGAAAGGCCTGGTTTGGATTTTGGAGGGAACCACACGTAATTTTTTTGTTTATTTTGCACTGGCTGCTGTTGTAAATTAGTTAAAAATTGTGATAAAATCCCCCAGTCAAACAGGTGGCGAAAAATTGGGCCTTGGGTGCTGACAGTGCCAAAACACTGTAACCCCTTGCAGTTACTCTTGTTGTACGGAGGAACTGGGCCTGAAGTTGTAAATTCGTTTAAAAAATTGTGACGAAAGCCCCAATCAAAGAGGTGGCCAAAAATTGGGCCTTGTGTGTTGGCGGTGCCAGAACACTGTAACCCCTTGCATTTACTCTTGTTGGATGGAGGAACTGGGCCTGATGTTGTGAATTAGTTTACAAATTATGATGAAAGCTGCCAGTCAAGCAGGTGGCGAAAAATTGGGCTTTGTGTGTTGGCGGTGCCAGAACACTGTAACCCCTTGCAGTTACTCTTGTTGGACGGAGGAACTGGGCCTGATGTTGTAAATTATTTAAAAAATTGTTATGGTATGCCCCTGTAAATCAGGTGCAGAAAAATTGGGCCTTTGGTGTTGGTGGTGCCCTAAATACAACATATAGTTCTAGATTAGGAACAGGAGGAATAGGAGCAGTGGCAATCTTCAAGGGATCCCAGATCCCTAGCAAATTTAATCAGTTGAATCAGCATCAGGGGCTTGATAGCTATAGATCCAGGACTGATTCATTTTTATAAATGTGAGCCTAATAACCGAGTCTGTGGACAGTTAAAATTAAACAAGTGGTAGGCGCAGGACCAAGCGCTGAGTCCTGTAGAGTCCATATAGTCCTGTGTGTGATGATATAATATATAATCTACATCCAGGGCAGCACTCCTAGGAAGGAAGCCAATTCCAATACTGCAAAAAAAAAACAAGAAAGAAGGCGCCTCTGGGTGCAGACGTTAATAAAATTTATCAAAAAGCATAGCAATAAGCTACTCACATATTGAGGGTAAAAACCAAGCACATCCGTGGGGGGACAATTGCCCCAAGCAGCTAGAGAGTGGTGACCATAGGACAATCACCGCTTGATCCGCACGGTGGGAAGACCATCTAGAGAGGAGCCGGGATCGTGACCGGCCGTGTCAACGCCAGCTTCTGTGTCAAGTCCGGAGTGTCGAGTCACAGCGTCAGAGAGTCACTACGTCACAAACATGCAACGCGTTTCTGAGCGTGCAGCCTGTGATGGATGGAACAGGTGTGCTCTTTCATCAGGCATGCTGTAAAGTCCGTGCTTACTTTTTATTGGCCGGGAGCAGGCGTCAGTGAATGTGCTAATTATGGGTGCGCCCTCAAAATAAAAACGAAATAAAAACTTTTATAGTGAATGTATATATATATATATATATATAAATAAATGAAGAATAAGTAAAAATACATAATGAGATGTATAGGAGACATGTTGAGGGAAACAATTGATGATATGATCATCATCATGACCAGCTATAAATAGCTGATACATGATGATGTCAGGTGATGGGTTGGGCTCCTGATGTATTACAGCAGTGGTTCTCAACTCCTGTCCTCAGGACCCACTAATAGGCCAGGTTTGCAGGATAACTGAAATACATCACAGGTGATATAATTTGCTGCTCAGTGATTGCATGATACTAGTCTGCATCTCCCCAAGGTAATACTTAAAATCTGGCCTGTTGGTGGGTCCCGAGGACAGGAGTTGAGAACCACTGTATTACAGGTATCTGCTACCATGAATAGTTGTCATGTAGATATACATATAGAGGAAAAAAGCGGGGGGAAACAAAGGAGGGAGAGGGGAAGGTGGGAGGAGAGGAGGGAAAGGAGAGGGAGAAATGATAAACATAACAAATAGGGATAGAATATCACAGAGAATTGCATGCATACCATAAGAACTTCAATGGATATCAAAAAAGTATGAGGTGTAAATAAATCTAATGAAAGAAATTTAAAAAAATGAATGCATCTCTTAGACGTAATCTCTTCATATACCTGGGAATCTAGCTATATGTGGCTCTCGTTGGACGTGAACTCATTGTACACCTCCGTCCCCACAAATTTGGACTCACAAGAATATCGTCTTTTATGGACGATATATAAATGTATATAGATGTAGCAGCTATTTATAGCTGGTGATGATGATGATCATATCATCAATTGTTTCCCTCAACATGTCTCCCATACATCTCATTATGTATTTTTACTTATTCATCATCCTATATCTTAATATCCCAACAAGTTCTTATACATTATGATGTGGCCTCCTCAAATGGTGACAGGACAGTGCATGCATCCTTGATCATTAGTCACTGACATGGTGATAAAAGCCAAGCTCCCCTGAGCCTGTCCTGGTGCCATGCTCAGAGAGGTACTCATTGATGGCCCTCTGCTGTGCCTGCAGTTGCTGCAGCATTGCCAATGTTGAGTTCCACCTGGTGCGCATGTCGCAAATGAGGCGGTTGTTGGGCAGGTTGAATTCCCACTGGATGTCAGCCAGCTGGGCACTGGCATTGTATGAACGCCGGAAACGACCACAGACTTTTCTGGCCTGCCTCAGGATATCTGGTAAGCCTGGGTACCTGGTCAAGAAACGCTGCACCACCAAATTCAAGACGTGTGCCAAGCATGGAACATGTGTCAATTGTCCCAGTTGGAGGGCAGAGAGAAGGTTGGTGCCATTGTCACATACAACCATTCCTGGCTCAAGCTGCCGTGGCGTCAACCACCTCTGAGCCTGCCCCCTGAAAGAATCTCTTCCCTAGTGTGACTCCTGTCACCAAGACAGACTAACTCAAGCACCGCATGGCATCTTTTAGCCTGACTGCTTGCATAGCCCCTTGAATGCTTAGGGAGCACTGCAGGTTCAGAGGACAATTCTGCAGAAGAGGCCACGGAGGTAGAAAAAGAGAAGGGGGTGGAGGAAGAGGCGGATGTAGAAAAATCACCACCAGCTTTTTGGAGGCGTGGTGACGGAACTATTTACAAAACTGAACCCTGTACTGCATCCTTCCCAGCTGCCAGCAGTTATCCAGTTCACCGTGAAGGAAAGGTAATGTCCCTGACCGTGCCTGCTGGACCATGAGTCAGCCTTAATATGAACCCTGCTGTTATTCAACGAGGCCAAAACATTGCCTTCCACATGACGGTAGAGAGCTGAATTGGCCTTATGTGAAAAGAAAACTCTTTTGGGAACATGTCACTGTGGGACAGCACATTCCACAAAGTCACGAAAGGGTGCAGAGTCTACCAGCTGAAAAGGCAGCAGTTGGAGTACTAGCAATTTGGCCAAGCTAGCATTAAGACGCTGAGCATGTGGATGGCTGGGACTGTATTTCTTTTTACGGTTCAGCAACTGGGGTAGGGATATTTGCTTGCTGAATTCACCTGATGGTGTACTGCTAGCAGATTGCTGGCTGCAAGTACTAGTTGTGGCATGCATTGCTACACCTTCATTCCTCTCAGTGCAGGTTTTGGAGAGGACTGCAGGTATAGTAGGGGTTGAGATCCAAGATGAGGAGCAAGGAGGAGTCCGCCTTGTTTTCTGGTGTGAGTTCTTCAGGTACTCTTGCCAACGGACTGCATGGCTGGTCGTCATATGTCTTGTCAAGACAGTAGTGCCCAAGCGGCTGTAGTCCTGGCCGCGCTTGACCCGCTTAAGACATAGATTGCAAATGGCAACAGTGCGATCTACAGCACATGTGTTGAAAAATGCCCACACCAAAGAAATTTTGGAAGTCGGCGGGGAGGCAGCAGCGCCCTGCATCTGTGGAGCTCTGTGGGCTGATGCAATTGGGTGGCTGCCCTTAAGCTGGCCCCTGGAGTACATCCTGCCTTGTTGGAGTTGGGCCTCCTCTTCCTCACTTTCCTCCTCTCTTCTCTCTGACTGCTAGTTTCTTGCCCTTTTTCCCTTCCTCAACCTGGGAACCAACATCGGAGCCTTCAAACTGCTGCGCATCCTCCATGAGCATGTAACTGACACTATGGTCGAACAACTCAGGTGACTCCTCCATGCATGATGGTGGGGCTACAGAAGGAATAACTGTGGACAAGGATCCAGTGGAATAGGCTGCTTTGCCAGATGCGTTGGAAGGCAAACTTGTATGAGCCTAGGTGACAGAGGATGAGGAGGATGAGGACGGCTTTGTTATCCACTCCACCAACTCTTCTGCATGTTGTGGCTCAATAGCACATCCAACAGCAGAAAAAAAGTACAAGCATGACCCGCCTGCAGAGGATGCACCACGTCCGCCACCTTTCACTGAAGACACAGTGGCTACTCTGCCTCTCCTTTGAGGCCTTCCTGACATGATGTTTTTTTTTTTTAGCACCCCACTACACTGTACTATATACCGTGCACCCCCAAATGCACCGATATATAGTTTGCTCTCAATACACTGCGTGTATATCTGTATACACTAGACTGTATATATTTGAAGACAACACACCGAGTAGTGTGCTATATACCGTACACCCCCAAATGCACCAATATATCCTCCGATCCTCTGGATCAACTGTGGGTGAAGTATTGTATATGGGATTATTTGGTTGTGTGTGTGTATGTGTATATGTATATATATATATATATATATATATATGTATATATATATATGTATATATATATGTATATGTATATGTATATATATTTTTTTTTTTTTGGTTGAACTGGATGGACTTGTGTCTTTTTTCAACCTGACTAACTATGTAACTATATAGAGCACACTCAATACACTGTGTGTGTGTGTATATATATATATATATATATATATATATATATATATATATATATATATATACCAGGCTGTATATATTTTAATACACCAAGTCAAGTGAACTATATACCTGAGGTACAGATATATAGTGCACGCTCAATATGCTGTGTGTGTGTATTTGAGGGTATGTACATTCAAATTGGAGGAAGGGTTTAGGAATTACAGCTCTTAAGATTAGCCAACCCCGTTTTTCAAGAGACCAAAAGTAATTGGACAGTTGAATCAAAAGCTGTTTCATGGCCAAGTGTGGGCTACTCCTTCATTATTTCTTCATTAATTATGCAGGTAAAAGGTCTGGAGTTGATTCTAAGTGTGGTATTTGCATTTGGAATCTATTGCTGTGAACCTACATCATGCGTTCAAAGGAGCTGTCCGTGCACATGGCTATTGCAAGGCTTCAAAAACTAAACAAATCCATCAGAGAGATAGCAGCAACATTAGGAGTAGCCAAATCAACAGTTTGGTACATTCTGAGGAAAGAAGAACGCACTGGTGAGTTCAGCAACATAAAAAGGCCTGGACGTCCACAGAAGACAACTGTGGTGGATGATCGCAGGATCCTCTCTATGGTAAAGAAAAACCCATTCACAACATCCAGACAAGTGAAGGACACTCTCTAGGAGGTGGACATATCATTGTCAAATACAGAGGGTTCACCACAAGGTGCAAACCATTCATAAGCCTGAAGAACAGAAAAGCCAGATTAGACTGCCAAAAAACATGTAAAAAAACCAGACCAGTTCTGGAAAAGCATTCTTTAGACGGATGAAACTAAGATTAATCTGTACCAGAATAACAGTAAGAAAAAAGTGTGGAGAAGGCTTGGAACAGCCCATGATCCAAAGTACACAACATCAGGAGAGAATGGAAAGACAAGAGGAAGAGATAAGGACATTAAAAGAGCAGGTACACCTCCTCCAAACTGAACAACGCGATATAAGATACAAAATCGAAGATCAGGAGAACAGAAGAGGTGTGAAAAAAGAATGACAATAAGACCATGTCTAATTAGAATCAAAGTAGGCAGATTTCTTACGAAAAGGTCTTGACCAGACCAAAAAAATGTACAAAAAACCGTCAGATTAGACCGAAAAGACAAGAAGTCCGAATACTTACCAAACGTGGAACACCACTTGGGAGACATAAACTGTTACTATACAGGTGGAGGATCTCTCACAGGAAGTGAACAGACCTACAACACTTACCCAAAAAGAAATGGTATCTCTCCTAGGACGCTAGTAGGTGGTGTCAACAGAAGACACCTGCAGGTCCGGAAAAATACAACGACTTGAGTGGTCACGCAAGT